>CM067902.1:13003607-13252922 GCA_034621355.1 Mycalesis mineus
CCTGTGTGTGTGTGTGTGCGCGCGCGTGAACGCAGAGCTGCAGCACTGGCAGGCGCAGGACGCCGCGTGAGTCACTCCCCACTGTGTGAGTGTGCGCGTGCGTGTAGCGTCGTAGTATTTAAACAGTAGACCTATTTCGATGCTGTTTTATTTCATTCGTTAGCCAGTTTCCTGGCGATGGCGTAGCTATGTTTGGTTAATATTGATCCAGCAGTGTAAGACCATCGGCATCCTAAATTATGTAAACCGATTTTGGAGTATGAATTATTTTTATGTGCTTCATGCGTGCAGTTGCATCGTTAAATGACAATAATATTATATAATAATATATAATTTCAACCTGGTGCTGCAACCAGAATGGTCTCCAGAATTATTTTATTATTTAGTCAGGAATGTTCTTATGTTTGATGAAATTCAGTCCAAAAATAACCGCCGCTACAAAATGTCGGATTACATATTTTTTACATCTCCCTCAATATGGGTATCAAATAAAAGAGCTTGTAGAATACTAGACACTATGAAAAGTTTCAAATTCAAGATTTTAGATAACTTTATAAATTTTTAATTTAATCTCGTTATCTAATTTACATAATTCGTCGACAGATGGCGCGCCAAGCTGTCGAAGATGCACGCGTACGTCGCCGAGCAGAAGTGTAAAGCGAAGAAGATGGCGGAAGACGCGCGCGCACGCTACGCCGGCGCGCTGCGAGGCGCGATGGCGCAGTGGAACGAGAGGCTGCAGCAATAACACATTCATTACGTATTACCAGTAGATGCCCGCACCTTGCCCGCGTGGTGAACACTGTGTAGCTGCCTTCCAAAGCAGCAAAAAAAATGTAGGGCTCCCTTTTTACAAGAAAAATGGCCATAGCATACCGGACAAAGAGAAACACATATTCTCCTATATGTTGTTTATACCTCAAATAGATAAAACAGTGTTTTCGACAAAAGCTGCCAAGAGGTTTGAATTTCTTTAACTTGTCCACTTTTAAATCTGATTTAACCTTAAATGTTTTAAACTATTGAATAATATTATGTAATATAAATAATAAATTGTTAAGATATAATGGTTTTGTTTACTTGTTTACCTTTTTTTAACAAAATTAAGTGAAAGTATACAATTACAGGTATACATTATTTCAAAAACGTTAAAGTAGAAGATCCGAACTAAAATCGACCTTCACTGAACTGACAATAGAATGAAATATATTTCATGACAAATTTAGTATATTAGAAAATATATTAAAAATAGATTGCCTAAAAAAATACTGGATCTAATTTTTTAAAAATTATTTTTAATTAAATTTTGCAACAATAATTAATTTGATTAGATTTTGCAACATCAAGATAATAAAATAATTTTTATCCCTACTTAAAGTATGAAATGTATAGAATGTGCTGCCGTTGGGTTGCCTATTATTTACCTGGACAAACTATTTGGTTGCCAGGTATAAACAGGTATGTCGATGCCAGTTACCTTCACTTGATATGATAATGGAATTTTTTTTACCAAAATGAGCGCCGGACTGGGCGTCGAACTTGGGAGTAACAAAATCAAGTCTTATAAATTGTCAAATATTTTATTAAACTATCATACAAGTACTTCGAATCACCTAACAATGCTGTCACTGAAGGTCATAACAACATCCTCTTCAACGCTCAGACAGTGGGCCTTGAGCTCGGCGTTCGCCCACGCGTGGGCCTTGTTCTTGCTCGGCTGAGCGTCGGGCTTGGGCGGCGGCACGGATGGCTTGAACGCCATCTGCGAGCCGTCGTATTGAGACAGTACCTGCATGGGCGTTCTGAAAGACAAATAGAAATATTGAGTTAATATCTGTATACTCCAGTCATTTCAACAGCTTTGCCTGTTAAAACTACAAACGATTCATTTTGCGTGTAAAACTTTCATAAACGAAATTAAGGGAAAGCGCTTTAAAAGTATGTGATGTCTGAACAACACCCAATTCGAACAAATGAACTACTCTGGATTTGCCAGAGTTTGGACAGTACAGTCTGTCTGGTTAGTAGAATACAATTTTTTTTATTATCGATTTAAAAACGGGCAAACGAACATGCGGGTCGCCTGATGTTAAGCGATTACCGCCGCCCATAAACATTTGCAACACCAGAGGCATTACTAGTGCGTTGCTGGTGCCGATGAGAAAAGTGTTAATACATCCCTTAAATACCGCCATCTTGAAATTTCCAGGAAATACCCGAGCGGGAAGTTGATTCCACAATTTGCATGTTCGTGGAAGAAATGTTCTCAAATCTAGATGTAGATGACCTATGAAGATGGTGAGGATGGAATTGGTCCCTACGACGTAAGTTCCGATGTTGTACTAGTAAGTACTACTAGTACGTTTTATCAACTCTACTAGAAAGGTCGGACGCTCTTGCGGACGGCGAGTGCGCGTTGCAGTGCTCCGGGGAGGGGGTCGAAACGACCCGACCCCATTGACTCGTCCGTTTTGAATACCGACGATACTGCTTTGCTAGAAGTGGTATTCAAACAAGACTTACAACTTATTAAGTTCTTGGGGCCAATGTCCTTTGGTGAGGAGCGATGCAGCAGCGCTTCTCACGGTGGGGTGGTAGTGCTTCCTCAGCTGACAGACCTCGTACGCGGTGGCGGAGTGAGCGTTGCAGTGCTCCGGGGACGGGGACAGGGGGTCGAAACGACCCGACCCCACTAACTCGTCCGTTTCGAATAGTGATGACACTGCTTTGCTTTGCTGGAAGAGTTAGTTTTATGTTTACAAGCTTATATTTAGTAATCAAATCTTGAACTTAAAGAATCACTTCCAGGTTTCTGATTGTTCTGTTCTGATTGATTGTTGATTCAAGCGGAAACTTGAGAAAATTTATGCATTTTTTTATTTGTTTAAATAACATAAAACAGAACAATAATTGCGTAAAAGGTGCGTACATAAACTTAACTAAGTTTTTCCGCGCATCCTGTGCCGTCTACAATATTATAAATACAGTAAAATTAATAGTTTATGAATAACTAACTACTTATCTTAATATTGATGAATACTGGTTTTTAGATAAATTCAAGCAATATAAGCTTGTAAAAAAAGAAGTCTGTTAAAGATGTCGGCTCACCTGCGACAGGTGGTGCAGTAGTGCGAGCGCGGCGAGCGCGGCGTGGTGCTGCAGCTGCGTTGCGACTGTCGCCAGTCGCTTGCAGAACGCGCGCAGCACGGCGGGCGACACGCGTCGCGCGCGCGCACACATCTGCCAGAGCGCCTCCACTATGATGCACGCGTCGCCTTGTGTCGCGCCTGACAACAAACAGATTCACATTTACGTATGTATTTCACGCACAACTATGTACGGCAGGATGTGGCAGTCACCTGCGTGCACGTGCAGCGTGTTGTCGTAGAGGTGGGTGTGGAAGCGCGCGGGGTCCACGTTGAGCGCGTCGCCCGCGCCCGCCAGCACGCACAGCACGGCGCGCACGCACAGCAGCCGCTCGCGCCGCGCCACCAGCTCGTCCGCCACCAGCCGCGCCAGGATCGCCACCAGGTCCGAGTAGTACTCCAGGTTGATGACGTGCGTGAACCTGCAGGGAACACGTACAACTTCGTCTAAACAATCGCTTAAAAGACGCTGAGACATGATTTTATACATGAATTATATTAAACTCTATTCCATTTAAGCAATTCATGCATACGGCGTTTGGAACTTTTGACTTGCATTTTGAAGGCCGAAAGTCACTATGGTGAACTCGTACAGACCAAATGGCGTGATACGGTTGATTTTTGCGAATCTTCAATGACCATCTCGAAAATCGAGAAATTTCTTGTTCAGCGCGTAAGTGAAGTCTTGTATGCGGGTTTTGGTATGTATTGTTTGCTTACTTCAGAACTTTCTAAGTAGACTATACTAACTTGGCGATCCCGTTGAGCGCGGCGGCGAGCAGGCCGGAGCGCGGCGCGGTCTTGAGCAGGCGGAAGTAGATGTGGAACACGGTCTTGGTGCACTAAGTAGGCTATACTAACTTGGCGATCCCGTTGAGCGCGGCGGCGAGCAGGCCGGAGCGCGGCGCGGTCTTGAGCAGGCGGAAGTAGATGTGGAACACGGTCTTGGTGCACTAAGTAGGCTACACTAACTTGGCGATCCCGTTGAGCGCGGCGGCGAGCAGGCCGGAGCGCGGCGCGGTCTTGAGCAGGCGGAAGTAGATGTGGAACACGGTCTTGGTGCACTAAGTAGGCTACACTAACTTGGCGATCCCGTTGAGCGCGGCGGCGAGCAGGCCGGAGCGCGGCGCGGTCTTGAGCAGGCGGAAGTAGATGTGGAACACGGTCTTGGTGCACTAAGTAGGCTATACTAACTTGGCGATCCCGTTGAGCGCGGCGGCGAGCAGGCCGGAGCGCGGCGCGGTCTTGAGCAGGCGGAAGTAGATGTGGAACACGGTCTTGGTGCACTAAGTAGGCTACACTAACTTGGCGATCCCGTTGAGCGCGGCGGCGAGCAGGCCGGAGCGCGGCGCGGTCTTGAGCAGGCGGAAGTAGATGTGGAACACGGTCTTGGTGACCTCCGTGAGCAGCTTCTTGCGCGCCGCCTCGCTCTCCATGGCCTCCGTCTCTAGCAACTCGCGCTCAACTTCTTTGAGTTTCTTTGCACGCTGCCAAATTAAAAACAAAGTTGCTGTTATGGTAAAAAAAATAGTTTCTTCAAGTTGCACAATATGCACAGACTGCAAGGAATATTTGTCTCTGTAATCCAAGCGCGCGATAAAAACGACTATATAAAAGGAATAATGGTGCAATTCTATATCTCTAAGTCTTCTTCAAATCAAATCTATCTTTTATTTGGGCCATCCTTGTCTCATTTAGGAAACTATCAATAGGACTTCTGAACGATACGAGATTCTTCTTCTTTGAGTGGCTCTCCGACTAGCGAAGGTTGGTTAGCACTTTGGCAGTCAGTTTCGCAAATTCCTTTCACCTCGCGAAAGAAATTTTGCAGACCGTCAAAATGAGAAAAGTTGGGTATCTGGGGCACGTGCTACACGAGGGATACAGTTGGAATTGGTTACCTTCTTCTCCATTTTGGAGAGGTTGACGATCCTCTTCTTGTGCTTCTCCTCCTGGCGTTTCTTGTGGCGCAGCTCGGCCTCCTGGTCCAGCTCCACGTGCTTGATGTTGAGGGACAGCAGACAGTCCAGCGCGGCCGGCTGCAGGCGCTCGCCGCGACGTTTCACCAGCTGGTTGATGAGACGTACTATCTGCGATAAAAATAAGTTACCATCATCTTCAAGCATATAGAATACATTTTAAGATGACCTATGTGTTTTTCTGATATGTGAGCTATATTATTGTGAAATTTTAACAAAATCCATTGAGTAGTTTCTTTTGCGTGAAAGTGTAAAAAACATCCATCTTTTACCTTTATAATGTTAGTAAGTATTTCAAGTAGGCTGTTTATACGTGTTACCGTAACAATCACTTTTCAAAAGCCAAGTTAAGATCTTTAATCCACAACATCAAGATGCTATTTTCTACAATGTTATTCAAACTAACACAATAATAAAATCTTAAACTGCTGGTCTCCCCGACATGCAAACATATAGTTAGTTACAGAAGGCACAAATTAATGTTATAGTCAAATTCATCTCAAAGCCCGATAACATTGGGACATGTATAAGCGACAACTTGTACAAGATTCCAGCTCTGATTACCTGTCAATAGTAATTGACAAACGCGTCACCGTAGAATAAGAACTATTGTCTATTTATCATTTGGTTTTTTGAGAATCAAAAGAAACCGGCCAAGTGCGAGTCGGATTCGCGCACTGACGGTTCCGTAAAATATGAGGTAGCTAAAATGTTAAGATTTTCGGAATTTTTTATATATCTATGCTATAAAACCATTGATGTACGAAAACCTTTTGAGGTACGGAACCCTAAAAGTGACGCCGTCTCTTCCAGACAGGTCGGTTGGTTGATGCATACAGCAAGTGTGATCTCGCCCTTCTTGTCGTCGGCGAAGACGCTAGCGCAGCCGTCCGCCACGAGCGCTCGCGCGCGCGGCTCGCGGCTGTCGAGGAAGGGCACGACGCTCTGCGCGATGTTGGTCGCGTAGTTGAAGGTCGGTACTTACAGCAAGTGTGATCTCGCCCTTCTTGTCGTCGGCGAAGACGCTAGCGCAGCCGTCCGCCACGAGCGCTCGCGCGCGCGGCTCGCGGCTGTCGAGGAAGGGCACGACGCTCTGCGCGATGTTGGTCGCGTAGTTGAAGGTCGGTACTTACAGCAAGTGTGATCTCGCCCTTCTTGTCGTCGGCGAAGACGCTAGCGCAGCCGTCCGCCACGAGCGCTCGCGCGCGCGGCTCGCGGCTGTCGAGGAAGGGCACGACGCTCTGCGCGATGTTGGTCGCGTAGTTGAAGGTCGGTACTTACAGCAAGTGTGATCTCGCCCTTCTTGTCGTCGGCGAAGACGCTAGCGCAGCCGTCCGCCACGAGCGCTCGCGCGCGCGGCTCGCGGCTGTCGAGGAAGGGCACGACGCTCTGCGCGATGTTGGTCGCGTAGTTGAAGGTCGGTACTTACAGCAAGTGTGATCTCGCCCTTCTTGTCGTCGGCGAAGACGCTAGCGCAGCTGTCCGCCACGAGCGCTCGCGCGCGCGGCTCGCGGCTGTCGAGGAAGGGCACGACGCTCTGCGCGATGTTGGTCGCGTAGTTGAAGGTCGGTACTTACAGCAAGTGTGATCTCGCCCTTCTTGTCGTCGGCGAAGACGCTAGCGCAGCTGTCCGCCACGAGCGCTCGCGCGCGCGGCTCGCGGCTGTCGAGGAAGGGCACGACGCTCTGCGCGATGTTGGTCGCGTAGTTGAAGGTCGGTACTTACAGCAAGTGTGATCTCGCCCTTCTTGTCGTCGGCGAAGACGCTAGCGCAGCTGTCCGCCACGAGCGCTCGCGCGCGCGGCTCGCGGCTGTCGAGGAAGGGCACGACGCTCTGCGCGATGTTGGTCGCGTAGTTGAAGGTCGGTACTTACAGCAAGTGTGATCTCGCCCTTCTTGTCGTCGGCGAAGACGCTAGCGCAGCTGTCCGCCACGAGCGCTCGCGCGCGCGGCTCGCGGCTGTCGAGGAAGGGCACGACGCTCTGCGCGATGTTGGTCGCGTAGTTGAAGTTCGGGCGCGCCACCAGCAGCGTCGCCATGCAGCGCAGCGACAGCAGCGCCAGGCTCACCGTCGGCTCGTCTAATTTTCTGCAAGTCGAATTAAGATTGTTCACTTCGTATCAAACAACTTATACAAAGTGCGCTTCTCTGAAGTTGTCATCAGGAGATGACGATCACTATCTGATGATGTGACTGGGACTGTCGGTTTAGGGACGGAGACGAATAACTTAGCATTGAATGGATTCACCGTGCGGGTGCCGGGTCCATCGTGTAGCAGGGGAAAAACGCTGAACCCCGAAAGCCGACCGATCAACGCTTACTTTTTCTGCTCGAATTATTTCCTCTACCCAACCAAATTTGGTAGCATCCTACTAGAGCAGCTTTGTACACCCGTTCCTTAGAGCTTACTGCAGTTCTAGTCAGTCAGTCTAGCCTATGTGTTTGAGCAGGTCGTAGAGAGATTTTGCTGTTATCCCCCTCGCACCCATTTCTACTAACCACATAGCCATTTATTGTTATTTCATTTTTATGGTGTTATTAGCACCAATTTCTCGACTCCGGGCTTAAAATAAATCAAATTACTTTTTACAATTAATTTTTTCGTTTAAATCCAAATATGATTAGAATTTGAATGTTGGCACTTAACAAATAGCCCGCTCTGAAGTTGTAACATGTCGTAATACGTAGGTAAAACGCACAACACACTGTTTTAACATTATAGACTGCAGTTATATGCTTCATGTTAGATTGGACCAGAGAGACGAATATCTCAGCATTCCATGGATTCACCGTGCGTGTGCCGGATCCATCGCGTGGCTGAGAGAATAACTCCGAACAGAGCCCGAGACTTGTGACTCTGGTGTAGGTTTAAGAGTACCCTTAGTGACGCGCGTCAACACTCACCTCCTCTGTTCAAGTTATTCTCCCTGCCCAGCCAAATTCGGAAGGACCCTACTAAAGCAGCTTTGGATACTCGTTCCAATATGGAGCTTACTGCACTTCTAGTAAGGCCAAGGTTAGCAACTTATAGAGAGACTTCGCTGGTATACCTCTCGCACCCACTTCTACAGTGTATAAACTAACCACATAGCCATTTTTGGTTAGTTCATTAGTAAGGTTGTAGGCTATATACATTATATTTATATATTTTATTATTAGTTCATTAGATATATTCGTATTTATTTATTTACCACATTCATTCACACTTACATAAACACTTACATTACATACCAACATAATTCCACACTCACAAATTATTATATTTACATTTCGCATAACAAACATAATTCACGCGCATACTCGGGTGCAATCTGTAGTATGCCGCGCCGACCAAGTTTACCGGCGCGCGCGCCCGCTACGTCACACGCTCACTACAGCCGACAGTCGTTCTCTTGTACTCGACGCGCCCAGCTAGCGGTACCTACTTTGTTATTCGTATACCGCCCTCTCGAAATTTGTTAACCGAAATTCTATAATATCGTAATTAAAACTTTGAATCAGTTACTCGGTGTTTAATACTAATCTCCACTATTCATTAACTTTATAATAGTGCCCATAAGGCCTATACTGGTGACCCCGTTAGAAGAAAATGAGTAGTGAGAGTGACACAGCCGGATCAGTGAACACACGCCCGCGCCCAAAGATGAAGAAAGAGTCGCCTGGCGCTGAATACACGATGACCTCGCCCGTCAGACAAATACAGGTCCCACCGTTTTGGCCGGAGAAACCCGCGATTTGGTTTCGCCAGGTCGAGGCGCAATTTAGAATATTCGGCATCACGGATGAAGAAATAAAATTTTACCAAGTACTCTCCTGCCTGGATCGACAGTACGCATCCGAGGTGGAGGACATCATAACTGGCCCGGCGGATTACGAGAGATTGAAAAGCGTGCTCATAAAGAGATTATCGGTGTCGAAGGAAAATAAAATTAAACAAATGCTGACGCATGAAACCATGGGCGACCGCAAACCGTCACAGTTCCTTCGGCACCTTCAACATCTAGCAGGCGCTGACGTTCCGGAGGATTTCCTAAAAACCATTTGGTCCAGCCGCTTACCTACGGAGATCCAGCCAATAATTGCATCACAAACCACTTCACTGGACGCCCTGGCAGAGCTAGCTGACCGAGTTTACGACATCGCAGCACCAGCCAGGCAGACTGCTGCCGTGACGTCATCGTCGGCATTCGACGCGTTAGCCCTGCAAGTCGCCGAGCTAACGAAGCAGGTCAGCGCGCTCGTGGCTCGCGACCAGCAGCGAGGATCATCAACCGAGCGCGGCCGAACCCGCGGTAGGAGTCGCAGCCGTTCCAGGTCCAGAAGATCGGACTCAAGCCACCGTCGCTTCGCGTACTGCTGGTACCATCATAAATTCGGTGCTAGTGCAAATAAGTGTGTGCCGCCATGTACTTTTAAATCCACAGCGGGAAACGACCGCGACAATCACTGATGGCGACCGACGATTGTCGTAACGCAGGTCGCTTATTTGTGACGGACCGTGACACAAAAATAAACTATTTAGTAGATACCGGAAGTGACATTTGTGTATACCCCGTTAGTGCACTCCGCGAACGTCGCAATAAGACTTCTTTCTCATTGTGCGCGGCAAACGGTACAGCTATTGATACCTACGGTTGCATTCAATTAACATTAAATATAGGTTTACGCCGCAACTTTCCGTGGCGCTTCGTAATCGCTGACGTCACTAAACCTATAATAGGTGTAGACTTTCTGTCTTTTTATAATTTAATAGTAGACATCAGCAACCGTAGGCTTATCGATAGCCTTACTAATATTAGCACCATCGCTAATATTTCTTCACCGAAATCGCTTGTGACGAGTGTAAAGGTATCGACTGGTGGCGACAGCAGGTATCATAAAATATAATCTGAATTTCCAGATATCACCCGCCCCGCCGGTAAACCAGGTACAGTCAAACACAAAACACTACACCATATACGAACTACACCAGGTCCTCCAGTCACTTCCCAACCCAGACGCCTCGCTCCTGATAAGCTTAAAATAGCCAAACAGGAATTCGAGACGATGCTTGCAAATGGCACCGCGAGACCGTCGGACAGCCCATGGTCGTCTCCTCTCCACCTAGCTCCAAAAAAGGATAACAGTTGGCGACCCTGCGGAGACTACCGACGATTGAACGCCCGGACAATCCCTGATAAGTATCCTATCCGTCATATCCACGATTTTGCGCACAGTATAGCTGGCTGCCGAATATTTAGCACCATAGACCTCGTGAAGGCATACAACCAGATCCCAGTTGCTGAGGAGGACATCCCGAAGGCGGCGATAATATGCCCCTTTGGCTTATTTGAATTCCCCTTCATGAATTTCGGTCTGAAAAATGCTGGTCAGACGTTTCAGAGATTCGTCGATGAGCTAACACGAGGACTAGACTTCTGCTATCCTTACCTCGACGATTTTTTGGTATACTCCAGGACTCAGGAAGAACACGAAGGTCACTTACGTCAGCTGTTCTCCCGCATGCAAGAATACGGCGTGCTGGTTAATACAGCAAAATGTGTCTTCGGTGCATCTGAAGTTTCCTTCCTAGGTTACCAAATCTCAGAAAAAGGTACTAAACCACTGGATTGCAAGGTCAAGGCTATCGCGGACATCACCATCCCGAAGACCGTCAGAGAGCTCAGGCGATTCTTGGGCATGATTAACTTTTACAGGCGATTTCTGCCTAACGCTGCCCAAATCCAAGCTCCTCTGAACGCCTTACTGACCGGATCCGTCAAGGCTTCCCACCCAGTCATCATAAAAGGAGAAGCACTGCAAGCTTTTGAGGACTGCAAGAAGAGCCTATGTGATGCTACCCTACTAGCGCATCCAGTGTCACACGCTAAATTGGGACTCGTCACCGATGCCTCCGATAAAGTCATCGCAGCAACTTTACAGCAGAACGTGGATGGAGCTTGGCAACCTCTAGCATTTTTCTCGCGCAAGTTGAGCCCTTCGCAGATCAAATACTCACCGTACGATCGCGAGCTCCTTGCAATATACGAAAGTATTAAATATTTTCGCTACATGCTAGAGGCCAACAATTTCACCATATATACTGATCACAAGCCGCTCTGTTACGCTTTCCATGATCGGAAACATAACTGCTCGCCACGTCAGTATAGACACTTGGACTTCATCTCGCAATTCACAACTGACATCCAACATATTGCGGGCAAAGATAATGTCGTCGCCGACACGCTTTCCCGAGTATTTGAATTGGAGAAGCCAGTCGATCTCGAAGTCCTTGCCAAGTTTCAAGCCACGGATGCTGAGCTTGCCCAGTGCCTCAACGGCGAAACATCCCTACAGTTAACGAAGAGGACAATACCTGGCACTGAACTGTACTGCGACGTCAGTACCCCGACTGCCAGACCTTTTGTCCCCGAGAGTTGCCGTAGGCAAATTTTTAACAGCCTCCACTCTCTTAGTCATCCTGGTCCAAATGCTACAGCTAAGCTCGTTGCACAGCGTTTTGTTTGGCCTCTTATGCGCAAAAACTGCCGCGAATGGGCTAAGGCATGTTTGGCTTGCCAACGCGCAAAGGTAACGCGACACGTATCGTCACCTTTAGGTACGCTTGCCTTACCTTCTGCGCGATTCAAATATGTCCATTTAGACCTGGTCGGGCCAATGCCACATTCCAACGGTTATCGCTACTGTTTGACAGCCGTCGATCGCTTCACGCGATGGCCAGAAGCTGTCCCTATTACAGATATAACCGCTGAAACAGTAGCCAAAGCGTTTATTGCTTGTTGGGTGTCGCGCTATGGAATTCCAACTGATCTGGTAACAGATCGGGGTGCGCAGTTCCAATCAGCGCTTTTCCAGCAGTTGGCCAAATCCATTGGATTCGAACACCGCAGGACAACTGCCTACCATCCACAGTGCAACGGCTTAGTTGAGCGCTTTCACAGACAACTGAAGGCAGCTATAACTTGTCATGCCGACTCAAATTGGACCGAACTTCTACCGCTAATACTTCTCGGTATACGGAGCACCGTAAAAGAAGACCTTAAAGCCTCATCAGCCGAATTGGTGTACGGTGAGCCACTCCGGCTGCCCGGTGAATTTTTTGACCACACCAATCCTGGTTACACCACTGACATCGCTGACTTCTCAGCCCGAATGAGATCCTTTACCGAGAAACTTCGACCAGTCCCAACTCAGCATCACTCCAATTCTCGCAAAACCTTCGTTTTCAAACAACTCGACACGTGTAGTCATGTTTTTCTTAGGGAAGACGCTGCACGTGGCTCCTTACAACCAGCCTACACAGGTCCTCACGAAGTTTTGCAGAGAGGTGCTAAGTCTTTTAAAATTAGCGTCAAGGGCAAAATCGTCACAGTATCCATAGACCGACTAAAACCAGCCTATATACTGTCTGACGATACACCTCAACCCAAACCACCGGATATTCCACCATCCAAGCCTCCAGAAGCATCACCCAAGCTTCCAGACCCTCCATCCACCCAGCATCAAGCTGGAGATCCTCAACAACGCTTCTCACGGTCAGGGAGAAGAGTACGGTTCCCGGACTATTATCGTCCGTAGACACGGCCTCTGGAGGGGAGTGATGTAGGCTATATACATTATATTTATATATTTTATTATTAGTTCATTAGATATATTCGTATTTATTTATTTACCACATTCATTCACACTTACATAAACACTTACATTACATACCAACATAATTCCACACTCACAAATTATTATATTTACATTTCGCATAACAAACATAATTCACGCGCATACTCGGGTGCAATCTGTAGTATGCCGCGCCGACCAAGTTTACCGGCGCGCGCGCCCGCTACGTCACACGCTCACTACAGCCGACAGTCGTTCTCTTGTACTCGACGCGCCCAGCTAGCGGTACCTACTTTGTTATTCGTATACCGCCCTCTCGAAATTTGTTAACCGAAATTCTATAATATCGTAATTAAAACTTTGAATCAGTTACTCGGTGTTTAATACTAATCTCCACTATTCATTAACTTTATAATAGTGCCCATAAGGCCTATAAGGTCATAATATTTATAGTTAAACGAGACTGACGTCCGAATACTCAAAAGCAAATAACATCTCGAGTAGACTTATTTTCACAGATTCACATTGCAAACTGTCAAAGAAAGTTTTCTTCAAAGCATACATAAACTTAAATTGCCTTTACTATATATATTATGTATTTATAGTACCTAAACAACGGTTTAGGTACTATGAATACATAAATATATACAGAAAAGTACTCATCGTAAGTAGTAAACCTCATCAACTTTTGAAACTATTAGTTTGCGTAAAATATGAAATGACTGATTCACTTGAGTTTGTTGGCGGCTCTTCTCAACATGACCTGCTTTCTGAGCCGGTGGTAAAGACAATACAAATAGTCCAATGTCTAATAAATCATTTTTAATTTTTTTGAAGTTTCTAACTGACCTGTTGTCTCCCTTTTTCCGTCGCAACACGTTGGCAGCTTTTTCCAACCTCTGCAAGTACCTCTTGTAGAACTCTAACAACTCCTTTTCATACTTGTATAAACTTAAGGTGTCCTTTTTCACTATAAAAGATCAAAATACAGTTTACAACATTGCTAGTAATTAATGAAATTTGCTATTTTTTGAATTAAAAGGGATTAAAAAATTGTTCCATCTGGGTGATTGAGTTTTGCTGTTTAGTTTTTTTCGTAATATCATATATTTTTACTAAAATTATTGCCATCCTGTAGATTTTTTAAGATACCAGTAATATATTACAGAAAATACCCCAATCATATTTGTTCAATGCAGTTTCTCAAAGTAAAACAGTAGATTATATAATCCACATTGGAGGTAAGTCTAAGCTCCACACCATGATGCTGATGATACTTATAACTATCTATCTATAAAAATAAATTGAATTGCTTTTTATAGCCAGACTAATGAGATGACATAGGCTTATTGCCCAACTGCATCAGAAGGAGGGTAATGTTTTTTGTATCTTGTTTTTTTCTAGACAATGAGATGCACACGGATGAAACCACAGGTGTCCGCTAGTGATAAAATAAACATACACTTAATGTCAGAGTAGTCCTGATGTCTTATCTTGTAGTCGGGCAAGATATCTCTGAACACCTCTGCAGCTGACAAGGTGGCTAGCTTCCTCACAGACAACAGGTTCAATGCTCCGTCCTTTAATCTCTCTTCCATCAGGTAAAGAATAGGGAACAAGTTCTTGAGCTGTAAAATATCTTTTCATATAAAATATTCTACTTTCCAAAGCAGATACATCAAGTGGAGTAGTTTGTAATGAATTTGGCGCCACCAGAGTACATTTTTAAATTTAATTAGAATTATAGTAGTGTAATTGAATTTAAGTAAATGTTTCCTTTTGATGTCAATTATTGTATACTTTAGCAAAAATTAGATTAAGCAGAGTGCAAAAAAGAGTCAATAATTTTGTTTAAAAAAATTACATTTAAATTATTAAGGTTTTATTTTTGTTTTACACAAGTTTAAAACCAAACTTAAGCTAACAGTTGATATAGACTTAATAAAATTAAAAAAAAAAATAAACAGACTCCAACCACACTAAAAAGAAAAAATAATTATGTCATTCATTTACATTTCTTGAACATGTCTATAAAGTAAAGTAAATATTTAACAAAGTAGCAAATACTTTGTGGGTTATAGGTAACATCTTTAAACTAGAAAGTGGGTGGCACCAATTTCATAGATATACTTTAGTAAATTAAAGCAACTTAATGATGCAATTATTTTTACTTTTTAGTGTGTTTTGAAATAAGTCAAATTTTTCATTTAAATATTTCTTTCCTTACTTTTTAGTGATTACTCGACAGTGAATATAAGAACCATTTTGAAAGTATACCCATTCTAAAAAAAATATCAAAATCCCTGTGAAAAGTTATCCAGTAGGCATAAATTAAAAAAAAGAGAATATATGTGTCAAATTGAGAACCTCCTCTGTTTTTAAAACAGTTTCAATTAAGAATTGAAAATAATGATGCTACCTTTTTTTCAGGACTCTCTAGCAAAGAGGAGCAGAGTGCTCCAATCCTCAATTTCTCATGCCTCAACTTGTCCCTTCTGGCAGCTAAAAGCTCCACGGCAGTAACTTCTGCCGCCTCATCAGGCTGAGTGATGGTAAAGTCATCCGTCACTTCCATGCCTGAATCTGATCCTGAGTCTGTTTTTGTTGTTTCACTTTTGTCTGCTTGTTGTTGCATATCATTGTCTTCCTGTTCTGATTCAGATTCTTAAAAAAATATGGTTTGTTTAGTAATTTACTTAAACTTGATGAAAAAATGATCTTATGTACCTTTTAACAGAGCATAAAAGCAGCCAAATATGTTCTACATATAACTGGAAGCAAGTGTTAAAGTTAAAGCTTTATAAGTATGTAACAAATCCTTCAAACTCAAATACAGCTCTGTTGTTTTATATCCATTTGCAAAGATTTTTGATGGCCTCCGTGGCTCAGTGGTATGTGCGGTGGATTTATAAGACAGAGGTCCTGGGTTCTATTCCTGGCAGTGCAGATTAAGATTTTTCTGATTTTGAGAGAGATTTGTGTTGATCTGTCTCGTGGTAGACTTTCATCTTCATAGTTACCAGCCTACCCACAAAGACAAACCGCCAAGTGATTAAGCATTCCGGTATGATGTCGTGTAGAAACCGAAAGGGGTCTGGATTTTATCCTACTCCTAACAAGTTAGCCCGCTTCCATCTTTGATTGCATCATTACTTTACATCAGGTGTGATAGCAGTCAAGGGTCAACTTGTAGTCGATAAAAAAACATTTTGTAGCTAGCCATCATACTTTAGCTAGATGCAAGTTTATTTTGTTTTGTCTGTGCTGTTTTTCACTCTGCCATTTGACTGCCAGTGTAATAATATTAAGGCTTCATATGACTGTATTATATGAAGCTTAAATATAGTGCTTTATTTTAGTAAACATAGTGCATTCTAGGATACAAGGGATGCCTGTCAAGTTCTACTCTATTTATAGATGATGGTTTTCCAGTAACAATTTAGATGGATTGCTAGCTTGGTTCATCAATTGTATTATAGCTTTAAAAAAATATAAATAATTTTAGGCATATTTAGTGATTCAATCAGACCTTCACATTCTTCTTCTCTTTCCATCACTCCTTCTTTAGTCTTGATTGGCAAAAGAGGTCTCATTTTCTTGGCTGGATGCTCGGACTGCTCTTTTTCATATTTCTCCTCAACATCACTGTCATCTGTGTCACTCTCAGCACCACTGTCACTGTCTGAGAGGTTTGTGTCACTCTTTATGGTTGGTTTTGGGATTTTCTCTTTGTGGCGCTTACGTTTCGAACCCCGTCTGGAAATATTTTGTTTGTTTAATTGACATATGACTAAAATTTACATTTTCACTCTACACTCTCACATACAACAATAAACAATAGAAAGTTTAAAATTATTTTCAAATAATACTATTCATACATCTAATTAGACGGCCGAGCGATGCAGTGGTTAGTGACCCTGCTTCCCATCAATAATATAATATTTAGAAATTTAAACTTTAATTCTTATCACGAATAATGACGTAACTACTATACGTCTCATTAGACTGCCCACCACACTGCTCCAATGTGTATTTGCGGGCTTAGGGTTACAATGTTTATTTACATATATTAACAATCACTATTAGAGTTTCACAGCCCCGAGGGGTCCCCTGGCAACCGTCAGGCAAATAATGACAGCTGTCATTATAGCTCCGTCGCTACCCGGGTAGCCGCGGGCCTCAAACTAGCTGTTGTGGTGTGGCTGTGGTGATCATGGATGTTACCACCACTGTGATCCAATGTAAGTTTGTGGGCCTAGGTTGAAAATGTTTACAGATAATTTTCTAGAAGAATAACCCAATACTTCTCAGTATACCCAGGAACAGGATCTGCCAGTACACCAATAAAGCTATCAGTAGCTGCATCACACTTACTTAGACTCTTGTTCATCTGGTATATTAGACAACAACTGTGGTTGTTTGGCGAGCCTCTTGACTATGTACTGCTGTTCATCCTCGTCGAGCATGTCAGCCCACTCGTTGCTCGACGACTCACTGTCACTGCTGTACTCCGGCTGGGTCTGTACGGGCGCCTTCTGCTTCTGAACCTTCTGTCGGTGCCGCTGCAGCTTCAACTTACCCTGCTTTTTCATTTTGTTTGTCGTCTGATTGTTCCTCTTTGTTTTACTGATCTTTATTTTCCCTTTTTTCTATAAAAATGCGGGATTGCAGGTTAAAACGAAAGCTTCCAATTTTGATCTAAATATATAAAGTGTTTAATAATTGCGTGACTTACCGCCATTTTGAAGGATAAATAAAAGTCTTTTTAATTAAAATTTATGCAGTGATACAATTAAAAATTTTTAAATATTAAGGAAAAACAACACACAGCGTGTTTTTGACATTCAAAAAATAAATGTTTTTGACACTGACACTGACAGTTCTAAATGGGACAAAAAATGGCGTTCCACAAACACATTTCATGATACGCAAATGACAAAGTAGGAGTTAGCAATTCGTTTTGATTTTCTGGATTAATTTTCATTTAAATATTTTACGGTGCTAGTAAACAACTTGTAAAAAAGTAATACAGTTTTATTTGCAACTTTTATCAATTAACTGTCAAATAAAGCGCATATGTTTGCAAAATTCATTCTGCGGTAGCTGCGTGTAACGACAAAAACAAGTTTTGTTTTGAATGGACACCAAACTTTCTATACAAACGTCATGTCAGTTGAAAAGACCTCGAAACTTTATTGTAACTTTTAAATTCTTGTATTTCTAGTTTTTTTGACTTTAAATAGTCGTTTGGCGCAACTAGTTCCATAATAGACGTAGTGTTTCAGTGAAAAAATGCTCGGAATTTATATATTGAAGCAGTTTCATTAGTGAAAAGTTGTGAACAATGGTTCCTCAACAGCAGAGACGAAGACGTCGCAGGGCAGCTCTATCTAGGACTGCGGAGCGGCGTGTGGTTGTAGTAAGAGGAGCTGGCGGGTTCGGCTTTACCATAGCAGGCCAGAGGCCCTGCGTGGTCTCTGCGGTTGCGGCGAACGGGCCGGCGGAGCGAGCTGGATTACGCGCTGGAGACGCGTTGCTGGCAGTCGACGGGGCAAGCGTAGCTAGGGCTCCGCACGCATCGGTCGCTCGGCTGGTCGCAGCAGCTCCAGGGCCGATAGCATTGAGCGTGGCGCCGCGAGAGTCTCCGCCCACTGACACGGAGGACACGGAGCCCGAAGAGAGGGCTAGGACGCGGAGGAGGTACCCGCCGCCTCGTCGGAGGCCTCAGCCGGCTATGCTGCATCATCCAGGTAGTTGTTTTTACATAAAAATTGTACATTAGTAACAAAAACCAATCTCTTGCAAAAATAGGACAAGAAATAAAGCAACAAAGGCACAGTTAATTTATGAATTACAATATTTTATTTTTATGATGCATCCTGAAAAAACAAAATTGCTTACTTTCCATTTCATGATTCTTGTGATCAATTCAGAAAAGTCATGAAATTGTAACTATAAGGTATAATTTCTATAAATCTCACCAAACTTCTAGTTTACTCTGAACATAAGATATTTACTACAACTATATAGTAAAATTGATTATGTACTATACAAGTTACAGCAAATGCAACTGTGTTAATATTATAATTTGCCACATAGCAATCTCAGCGTGGATTTGTATTTTTATTTATTACAAGTAGGCCTTGACTGCAATTACACCTGATGGTAAATGAAGATGCAATCTATGATGGAAGCGGGCTAACTTGTTAGAAGTAGGATGAAATTCACACACCTTACGGTTTCTACACAACATCATACCAGAATGCTATAACACTTGGCAGTAAGTCTTTGTCAGAAGGGTGGTAACCAGCCACAGCAGCAGCAGCTTCCACTGATACTTTTTGAGAATAAAACATTTATGATATGTATAAAGTACATTTAAACAAACTAAACATAATAGTAATTGATATACTAGTAAATTTTTCCAGATAACATACAAACTAGCACAAAAGGATAATAGTTTAAGTAAGTTTATGTTATAATATTTAAGCACTGCAAGCACTCAGCACTTTAATTTAGATATACTTACCAGCATAGTCACAAATTTTTTGCACTTACTGATATTACTAGCTGACAACTGCGACCATCTGCGAAAAATTTTGTTTTGTGATAATTCAACACAAAGTATGTCCTTTTTCATGTTCTTAACTATCTATATATCAAATTTAATGTCAGTTCCTAAGTTTTAACATGAAAGCAAGACAGACAGTGTTACTTTCACATTTATAATATTAGTATAGATGTTAGTTCCTGTGTGCTCTGTTTTGTATATTTGTGTTTTGCTTGCATATCATTCATATCAACTGCTTAAAAGATTGTGTGAGATAACTATTTAAACTATAAAAAACTATGTCAAATGATTGTTTAATTTCAGTATTGACAAAACCTATTTGTGTGAAGAGAATACATTTTATTGGGTGATCTAATATAAGTAGTGTGCAGCTCTGCAGAACATGTTTTGTGTTATTATTCAACAAAACAATTAAGTAAAAACATTGATCAAGGATTCCAAAGTAAATAGATTGTAGAAATATTTCTAATCTATCTGTTCAATCCAATCAGACTATTCAATTCCTGAGCAAATTATTTAATATACTCAATTCTTTATTGAATAATTTGTTGAATGTTGCAGGCTATTTTAGAGTGAATCGTTATTATGATCAAAGATATGTATATACTTACCATCTGCTAATATAGAATTAACATTGGTTATTTAAAGTATCCTATACAAACCAATACAAAATTGTATTATTGAAATACAAAAAGCATATTAACTATATTTATTTAAAAAACAATGTATAAATTATAAAATACAGCTAATACTAGGTGTTTGAGAAAGAAAGACACTGTGACAAACAATTTTACAATACAAGATACTAGAGAATTTCATATTATTTATTTTGATTGTAATATAAGTTCAGCATCTTTGGTGCTGAGATTTGAGCAGTTTTGCCAACTTAAAAAGTTAACATTATTATAAGATCACTTTCTGTTTTTGTAAAATGTATTTATGTTCAGATGTATATCAAACAATAAGTACTTGATTAACACAAAATACCTTTGCATTAGGTATGTGAAATACCAATTATAAATGACATTTTTTAATTACTGGAACTGATAATATAGATATGTTATCAGTTGTCTGTCTAAGGAGTAACAAGAAACATGTTCCATCGATTGGTTATTATGAAATGACATGAGGAATGAAATGGGGGTGATATAAACTACAGTTAATAACACATTTTTTAAAATATTTTTCATACGTTTAGTTAATCAAATTTATAATAATCCAATTCCTTGCTATTACAATAAGTCTAATTATTTGAGTCTACTATATTACTATAACCTGTTACAGGATGTCACGCTGCGCCAAGCACCTCAGGAGTTAATGAAATCCTACAAAACTTGAGTCGCGCTCAGCTCACGCCAAACCACTTAGCCCGTCTCGAATGTCGCGCAGTTGTAGGATACCTAGGCACTATAGAAACACCCCAGGCGTCCCCCAACGCGGCTCCAGGCAATGTAAGGAACGCCGTCAGAAAATTGAGGCAAGAAAGAAGGACAGCTGCACCAGTGTTGCTATCAGTTCTTCCCAATGCACTACTTCTTCGTCGTCCGAACGCTCAAATACTCGCGCAATATCAACGAGAGAGGATACTATACGCTGGGTGCGGTTCGGATGCCGACAGACGATTTTTCGGCTTAGTCACGGCTGCTGAAGTGACAGATTTAGAAGCTGAAGCATCTCACAGTTGCCACGTCTTTGCTGTCGATCCGAGAATGGCAGAACATGAGGTTCATATTTCAAGAGCGAGAGAGTTCCAAATCAATTGCACCAGGGACCCAGTCGCAGAGAGATGTTTAGAGTTCCCACCTTCCGCAGAATATGTCGTCGGTGTCGTGAGGGGGATGTATTCCCTGCCTCCGGACGATTGTTCGAGCCCAAATATACAGCAGATATCGAAATTGGCTGTTAAAAGCGACAGTCCAGCGTTAGGCAACTTTTCAAGGTGTAATCGACCAGTATTCCGTACCCCGAGGGATCGTAGACCTTGCCGACACGAAGAAGCAAGAATAGATCCTCCAGATTTCATCGCTAACTCCCCGCAACCTAGCAACCATAGCGAAGTGACAACCACATCGAGTAACAGCGATTCGGGCATCGGTTTCCACAACGACTGTCGGAACATCGCCGATAGGATATTGGTTGTCGATTTTGCCGGACAGCAACCGGCCCCGGGTCGGTTTCGTCAAGAAATGCCTCGGAGGCCGATGGGTTTAGTCGGCTGTAGTAGCTTCGACGCTGACGGATCATTTCTATCCAATACTACGCCTGTAGTAGACGGTTTCGGAGGTCAAGGCCGGCCGTTGAATCTAGACGACGTGATACTAAACGCGAACGAACCGCGCCACGTGAGTGTGCGGAACGAGGAAGATACCTACAATTATAACAACATTTATGGCAATGTTCCATCCGGTTCAAGAACTTTCAATGGCGTGGTTTATGACCAGGTTTATACTGAAAACGAAGGGCATTATGAATTTATTCCATCCCAACTCGAAATGGATGAGATCGACCGAGTCGCAGAGACGTTTAACTCTGTGGAGATTTACGAAGAGAGACAGAGGAGATTCGATTACCAATCTAACGAGTCGGTTGAAAACGTGACTGTTATATCGGGTACCAGTAAAGCCAGTGTAGATACAGTTTCCGTGTATTCTTCCCGGAGTCACGAGGAGGCGCGGCCGGCCAGGCGGAAGCATTTGCAGGCTTCCCTGGACGACATGCTGGTGATAGGCCTGAGAGATCCGGCCCCTGAGAGGAGCAAAGATGATGATAAATTTGTACATCCTGCAAGTGTTAAATGCAAGGTGGGTTTCGTGTTTCTTTAATTTATATAAAGTAGTAATAGTGATAGTTTGAAATGCCTCTGAACAGCATCCTTCGACTTATATCCTTTTTATAGTAATAATTGGTAACTGGAAAACCATAGATTATAAACAGCAACCTAGCAATACATGCAAGACACACATTCTACAATATGCTGCCCCTTGCCTGTCAAACAGGTTCACAGGCATAACTGTTTATGACTTCATGTGCCTGCCATTTCATGGCAATAGCACTGTTCCGAACGCCCTCTATTACTCGTACTTCAGTGCGAAAGAAATCACGCTATTATAATCGTTTAATTTTCAATTCTCAGGTCCTCAAATCTCGACCACTAAACATTCTGTCGAAGACGAAATACATCCTCACCGGGAAGTCAGATCGGGAGAAAAAGGAGAGGGAGGAGAATACAGAGAGACGGCGAGCGATCAGCGCCAGTGCAGGGGACGTGACACGCGCGGGGGAGGGGCGGGCGGAAGGGTTGCCACTCGCCGCCAGCGAGCCGGACCTCCGCGACTCACAGGTAAGAGATGGAGAGAGATCAGCGCCGGCCAGGGAACGTGACCCACGCGGGGGAGGGACTGACAGTCACCGCCAGTGAGACCTCAGGGACTCACAGGTGAGATAGATTAAATTGTCTCATTTGGGTACATTAAAACGTACATAATATGTTGCTTGGAAAATCTCAATTATTTGGATTGAGTTTTTGACAACAATTTGTTAATAAAAGTTTATAAATTGAACGAAGTGAGTAATAAATATACCTATACTAAAGCCAAACTCGATTGAGAATGCTTGTCAACAAACAAATTAAAAAGGAAGGTAGAAATCATTAGTCATTTCACACCTATTTTTTTTTAATTAACTAGTTAATGACGAATTCATGACATTAAATAAGATTAGTAAGCTTAAAACTAATTAATATATTCAAAGTCTTTTAAATAAGATTTTTAAAATAACAAAACATAATTTTAAATTTATTAGGCATAAAATGTGTTGCGTTTTCTACCTTCATTTTTAATTTGTTTGTTGACAAGCATTCTCAATCGTGTTTGGCCTTAGTATACGTCAGTTTCTCATGAACTAGAGAGCACGAGAGAGTGAGGCAAAAAATATTACCGCCCTCGTCCCATATCAATATCGTAAAAACATTTCCAAGAAAACAAAAACGTCCCGCGCACTAATTACAATCAAAATATGAGATAATAGAATACGCGTTATATTATTAATAGATAAAATATTTATCAGATAAAGCGCGTAATGAAGTTAGAGCAGTGTTACGGGTACGCGCGTCATATCTCGTCTGCGTAGTGACGTCACTACTCGTCTGCGTATTATCGTCATAACTCGTCTGCGTATCGTTGCGGAGAGGGAGCGCTCTGAGAAATGTTCCGGCTTACCAGCTGGTGAGTTTACGTCAAAACTTACGTTATTTTGCCTTACTCAGAATAACCGAGACCACAAAATATTCGACTATAGATTCCTTTCTATTTCAGGGGTTCTCAAACTAATTTGGGCCGGAGACCCCTTTACCAAAATCAGCTTACCGACCTCCATTTTTTACCCGATTGCGTCAGAAGGAGGTTAATGTTTTTCGAGCGTATGTATGTTTTATGTATACCCATTTCTTCGGCACGCGCTACAGCCTAAACGGATTTTGACATGTGTGGTGTCGTTGAATTGTAGTAGTGACATAGGCTATATGAATTTTCAAAATGGCGGCTGTAAATGAGGAAAAAGAGGGGATATGTGTATTTTTTTCTTTTATCTTAGCAATATGGGTATCAAATGAAAGTTCGTAAAAACACCATTTCAAAAATATAAATATCATATTAAGATGATATTAATGTTTTAACAAAAAATGACAAAAAGTTTACCAAGTGTACCGTCTCATTTCTATGCCACAAATTAAAACTAAAAAGTCCCAAATAAAATTATTATTATAAATACAAAAACCCGACTGCTTAGAAGTTATGAACTGAAAAGAGAAAAGCAAGGATCAATATATCCATATAAAATTCTAATTACTTTATGGTGCTGCTGCAGGCGGGGACAAACGTAGTTTTGGTAGGTCTTTCTTTAGTATACCATGTAAGTAGTAAAAAATTTTAACAAAAAAAAGTAAGTAAACAATAACTGTGTTATTTAATTGCTTTAATTTAAGCATATCTATGAAGTCGGTGCCAGCCAAGTTTAAGGAACATTTATTTTACGTAGTAAAGCAGTTTGTGGGTTCTAGGTACCGACTTTATAGATATGCTTAAGTAAATTAAAGCAAGTAAATGACACAGTTATTTTTTTATTTTTAGTGCGTTTTGAGTCGGTTCTATTTTTTTTCTACACGATATTATTACCACGTTCCTTGCCTTATTTGTATTTTCCCACAAAGTGTATGATGATGATATGACAGAAGTATTTTCGGAAACAAGTGTGGCATTTATACTTCCCCGAACAAGCGCTTTCACAAAAATCCTATTATTGCTAAACTTGATATCTTTGTGATAGAGTGCGTTCCATGAAACATTATCATTTCGCTTATTTTTTTATCCGTATTTTTTTGTTTGTGATTTTAATGATTTAAACTTGGACTTGGGATCAAATGAGCCCTCTCCGCATTGCTTTTCAATCTTTTTTATATACATAAAATACATGGACTATTTATTAATTGCAACCTACTGACAACCTCATAGATTAAAGACTAATAGATGGAGTCATAACGCGGCTGTAGGTTCAAGAGCGTGACAGACTTATTTCATTCAGCCTTTATTAGAAAGTGACACAAGATTATTTTTTGTCCCTTTCAGCGTGTTCGTTTTTATTATTTGTCAAGAATGAAGTTGGTGACAAGCAAAGGACATATCTGAGTAATTAGTAGCTTTTTATTAAATCTGCTGATAAATAATACAACTTTGCGGTTACTATATTAATTTAAATGTTATCGTGCTATGGTGGGTTGTAATATTTTTGGCTGCAACAGTCGCAGCGAACAGAAAATCGAAGGAATTATGTTTCGTACGTAAGTAGGCATAAACTTCATTGATTGATGATTTAAAGCTTAGATATGTTATTTTTTAGCAAATTTCATGTATTATGCGTTTACTAAACTATATTATATAAAGTAATATTTCGTATTTTACGATATTTTAAAACATAACGTTTTATGATGTACTTTAAATGTTGACATGTCATGTCAATAAGGCTGATTTGCTGTCTCACGAGTGGACACGCTATGGGCTCTATCTATTAGTCTTTAATCTATGGACAACCTACTTCAAGTGACATAATTATCGTCATATTTGTGTCACTTGAATTAACAGAAAACCTTGACAAATTATACCTACATTAAAACCTCAAGAATCACTCTTATCTATTGCTGTAAACCCTTCAGCAGTCTTTGAATTTATCGAAAACAGACAAACAGGTGCGGTATAGGACTTTTATGATATGTGGTGATGCAGTAACTACATCGGGAACATAAAATGCTATAACTAAGGTTGCGTACTCACTATGTCGTGGCAGTTACCGTTGGACGACAATTGTTTTAGCTGTTACCAATAACACGACTTTTATCATTGTGTCGTTATATCATGATTGTGTCGTCGAAATTCTTTACCGCTGAACCTTAGCTAGGTGTCTCCATTCAATCGTGTCACGGCAAACACCTTTTGATATAAACATCAGTTTACTGTGTCGGTATACTGGAATCATTTTTTTCTTTTTACGATTATCGAGCTATCCGTTCTCATTGCCACTATAATCTGTAGTCACAGTAAAAAAGCTATCCTATATGTGAACACATCCATTTAGATATACAAGCCACAACACTTCAAACTGCAAAACTATAATAGGGCAAGATAGTTACCAAAGTGGCATATAAGTGATTATTTTTATACTTAGGTTTAGTTATTATCCATTTTATCTATTATTATTTATTATTATTTCATTTATTTTATGATTCACTTATTTTGTTCTATTACCTGTGAAAAGAAAAATGTAGACTATACCATACATTCGTTACTTATTCAACAGGATATTAGCACAGTGTTTTCTGTTTATGGGAAAGCGGTTATTCCTCAATATGTCATATATTGTCCTTCAAACTGCACGGCAGTCTGTCGCCACGACATAGTGGGAACGCGGCCTAAGGCTCAATGAAATGGACAATGCGCTGCTCGTCATCGTTCAATTACAAACTGCACGGCAGTCTGTCGCCACGACATAGTGGGAACGCGGCCTAAGGCTCAATGAAATGGACAATGCGCTGCTCGTCATCGTTCAATTACAAACTGCACGGCAGTCTGTCGCCACGACATAGTGGGAACGCGGCCTAAGGCTCAATGAAATGGACAATGCGCTGCTCGTCATCGTTCAATTACAAACTGCACGGCAGTCTGTCGCCACGACATAGTGGGAACGCGGCCTAAGGCTCAATGAAATGGACAATGCGCTGCTCGTCATCGTTCAATTACAAACTGCACGGCAGTCTGTCGCCACGACATAGTGGGAACGCGGCCTAAGGCTCAATGAAATGGACAATGCGCTGCTCGTCATCGTTCAATTACAAACTGCACGGCAGTCTGTCGCCACGACATAGTGGGAACGCGGCCTAAGGCTCAATGAAATGGACAATGCGCTGCTCGTCATCGTTCAATTACAAACTGCACGGCAGTCTGTCGCCACGACATAGTGGGAACGCGGCCTAAGGCTCAATGAAATGGACAATGCGCTGCTCGTCATCGTTCAATTACAAACTGCACGGCAGTCTGTCGCCACGACATAGTGGGAACGCGGCCTAAGGCTCAATGAAATGGACAATGCGCTGCTCGTCATCGTTCAATTACAAACTGCACGGCAGTCTGTCGCCACGACATAGTGGGAACGCGGCCTAAGGCTCAATGAAATGGACAATGCGCTGCTCGTCATCGTTCAATTACAAACTGCACGGCAGTCTGTCGCCACGACATAGTGGGAACGCGGCCTAAGGCTCAATGAAATGGACAATGCGCTGCTCGTCATCGTTCAATTACAAACTGCACGGCAGTCTGTCGCCACGACATAGTGGGAACGCGGCCTAAGGCTCAATGAAATGGACAATGCGCTGCTCGTCATCGTTCAATTACAAACTGCACGGCAGTCTGTCGCCACGACATAGTGGGAACGCGGCCTAAGGCTCAATGAAATGGACAATGCGCTGCTCGTCATCGTTCAATTACAAACTGCACGGCAGTCTGTCGCCACGACATAGTGGGAACGCGGCCTAAGGCTCAATGAAATGGACAATGCGCTGCTCGTCATCGTTCAATTACAAACTGCACGGCAGTCTGTCGCCACGACATAGTGGGAACGCGGCCTAAGGCTCAATGAAATGGACAATGCGCTGCTCGTCATCGTTCAATTACAAACTGCACGGCAGTCTGTCGCCACGACATAGTGGGAACGCGGCCTAAGGCTCAATGAAATGGACAATGCGCTGCTCGTCATCGTTCAATTACAAACTGCACGGCAGTCTGTCGCCACGACATAGTGGGAACGCGGCCTAAGGCTCAATGAAATGGACAATGCGCTGCTCGTCATCGTTCAATTACAAACTGCACGGCAGTCTGTCGCCACGACATAGTGGGAACGCGGCCTAAGGCTCAATGAAATGGACAATGCGCTGCTCGTCATCGTTCAATTACAAACTGCACGGCAGTCTGTCGCCACGACATAGTGGGAACGCGGCCTAAGGCTCAATGAAATGGACAATGCGCTGCTCGTCATCGTTCAATTACAAACTGCACGGCAGTCTGTCGCCACGACATAGTGGGAACGCGGCCTAAGGCTCAATGAAATGGACAATGCGCTGCTCGTCATCGTTCAATTACAAACTGCACGGCAGTCTGTCGCCACGACATAGTGGAAACGCGGCCTAAGGCTCAATGAAATGGACAATGCGCTGCTCGTCATCGTTCAATTATAAACTGCACGGCAGTCTGTCGCCACGACATAGTGGGAACGCGGCCTAAGGCTCAATGAAATGGACAATGCGCTGCTCGTCATCGTTCAATTACAAGTTCACAAGTAAATTGGACATGCGGGCGCGGTGACCTTACGAACAGACAATTTACCGATGTCGATGTAGTTATCCGTTTTATTAAATAGGTATTATACCGACTATTGAGAAGTATATCTAAAGTGCAGTGTTGTGTAAAAACATTGTTTTAATAGAAGGAACTTGTATTTTTGGCACATTTCAGATATATTAGGCAAATAAGATAAAATGACTGACGGGGTTGACTGTTGGAGTCATCCCTGGAATGAAATGAAATAAGCTAAATTTTTATATCTTCGTTGTGACCAACATCAGTTGATAATGTCCGAGACCCGGGACTTAACGTGCTCTTCGACACGGTTTAACGTGTAGAAAACGCGTTTGTTAAACATGGGGATATACTTACCAATTCAAACTTATACTAGTGTATTTTTTTTATATTTAAATTAGTATTATGTATATATACATTTCAATTAAAAATTTTGCATTTGCTATTTGCGCACACTCCTACAGCGTACATCTCTTTGTTCATCAATCTCAGACGCAAGAGTTGAGCCTGAAACTACAGCCAAATGAGCTTTAACATCTAAGGCTCGGAATGCAGGAGAGCGCACTGTACATATTTCTAACGTGAGCTGTGAAGATTTGCTTTGGTGTAGGCAAAAGATTTCCACTTAAAATCAGACGTTACATCTTGTTCCGTAACTGAAATTTAAATATACTCATCATAACAGAATAGAATTGTGAGCCATTTCCTTTTTACCGTCTGTTACAAATAGGCCGCATTGTCGTACAAATCTTTATCTCAACAACGTAAGCAAGACGCCGCGCCGGAAGTGCTCTGTGAATCACACACTAGCGCATTCCTGTTCAAGTGTCCGAGACCAATTGGCTAATTAAAACGCCCGCCCTGACTGACTTCTTGCTTCCTTTTCACAATTACCAGCTCTTTTTTAAGTTGCCCTGATAGTATGTGGATTGTTTAATGACCTGTAGGTATCAGATTTCGAGAAAGACCGAAAACGACGGCTTAACGTGCTCTCCGAAACATGGCGGTGTAACACCGCTAACTTCTCAACTTAGGGTGTAAAATTAACTGAAGATAAACTTAGTATTACTCCATTATTTTATAGGATTTGAATTCAGGACCAACGATGCAGCCCACCAGAGAGTAACACACTCCTATTCAAGTGGCCGAGACCAATTGCCTAATTAAAACGCCTGCCCCGGCTGACTTCTTGCTTCCTTTTTACAATTACTGGCTTTTATTATTTAACTGCGATAAGAGGTATGCAGTGTCGATGCTACACGAAACGTGGATCTCATCCAAAATATTAACATGGTCCGCGAAAATTGTAGCATACGTTTTCCTTTTGCCCCTTTCTTCGCTTTAAAACATTCAACGCTAGTTTCAGTCCCACGTAGGACTATCTTCAGTTAATGTTGATTAGACATGTAGGCAACATTGAATTGCAGAGTGTTGATCGCTTTCGATACTTTATGAAATATTTGGTAAAATATCTACTACTGCAATGCTTACATCCGCCGAGCAGAATAATTGCAGTGTTCTTTTCTAAAAGGTATGGTTATCTACTGGTGAATATGGTTAAGATAAGTTAAAGCCTACAGTACGAACCTTATAGATTTACAATACCTGGCGTTGAACCCAAAAAAGTTGCTAAAAGCAAAGGAGTAGACGAACTACCATCTATCTCTTTCTTACCTATTGTATTTGGAATCCACTGCGTGAGTTTAACTCTCAAATAATAAGTTCCGTCAGTTGCCAATATTGACAATTTAGTAGTAAAGATCGCGCAGTGGATTGCAAATACACAGGTAAGAGAGAGGTAGATAGCAGTTTGCCTAATAAGTTTCTCATATCAACTTTCGAGGGTTCAACGCCCTTTATTGCCAATCTGTATGGTTCCGACTACAAATGCCGCAGGATGATAGACACGGATCTGAGTTATCCGGTATAAGAGATAATTTTCCAATTAACACCTGCTACCATCTGCATTTTTTTTTAATAAAAATAGCGAGCAAGCTCGCTCCATAACTTAGAAGTGCGTGGCAGAAAAGACCTAGTATAACGGATGGTAGTACTATACCATCTTCCGTCAACAACGTAAGCGCCCATCCATACTTAGTTAATAATAGGCATTTATTTATACTTATAATACAGTAAATAAATATTTATAAGTAATAGCATCAATGGGCGGTGTCGATAGCTCTTATAGCAGTAGGTGGGCTATATTTAGCGAGATTAGGCGCAATGCTATATTTAGAAGCCCTCGAGAGATAACGTGACAGCTTGATAACAATTCGCTGGAAAATTTACATTTGAGAGGCGCGTTCTCCTTACAATAATCTTATGTGCCTATTGTTACATCGAAGACGGGTTAAGATTCTCGGGAGTACCAGTATTTCGGAAGTATAATAAAATAAAATTAAAAAAATATCTGTATAGTGTGTATAACTCAAATTGCTGGAATGGCGACCCTGCACCTTAAAGCGCAGTGTTAGTCGACCCTAGGTGGACAGACCTTCGAGGTGCTCCGGGCAGTGGATTTGAGGAACCCATCGCCTGTTGAGACTTATCCTCGGGTCGGGGGGCGCACCGCATGTTCCTGGTGCGCTCCAGGCGGATTTTAGGGAACACATCGATTCCCCAGTTGAGGGTCTACCTCGGTGGACGCCGCTGGCTAGGTTGCGGAAGATTCAAGATGCTCCCAAAATGGACAGACCTTCTTCTTTCTTAATTGGTCCAGGTCTGGTGGTCGATCGTGGCTAGTCACTCTGCCGTGAAGATGTACCGCCAAACAATTCAGCGTTCCAATACGATGTGTATAAACCGAAAGGGGTGTGGATTTCTACTACTCCTAATAAGCCAGTCGGTTTTCATCTTAGCATCGCTAGCTATTGTAGAGTGTCTTCATCATAATACCTATACTAAAGCCAAACTCGATTGAGAATGTTTGTCAACAAACAAATTTAAAATGAAGGTAGAAAATGCAACACATTTTATGCCTAATAAATTTAAAATTATGTTTTGCTTTTTTATAAAATCTTATTCTAAAGATATTGATGAGTTTTAAGCTTACTTACGTAATTTACTGTCATGAATTCGTCCTTAACAAGTTAATCAAAAAAATTAGGTGCAAAATGACTAGTAATTTCTACCTTCATTTTTAATTTGTTTGTTGACAAGCATTCTCAATCGAGTTTGGCTTTAGTATAGTATTATTTACTTTCCAAAAGGACGCCAAATTCTTGTCTGCCCCTAGGGTCTCAGTATTTTCAGACGGCCTTGAATGTAAGGTTATAATAGTAAACTAATTACTATATTATTTATTTCTCAAAATTACAAATATGACGTGGGCTGAAGTTGTAGTTAAAATAGTGCCATTTTGTTTAAACAACCTTTCGCCTATTTTCTTATTACGAAATGTCCAAACACAAATATTATCGAATATCGGCAAGATGGCGGTCTGTCGAAATAACTCCGCTCGTAAAAACATCCGAAACACCGATATCATTCCATTCGCTTAGGAAATAGGCCAATAAGATGTTCACAGGGTCATCATACTGATGAGGAGATACGACTGTCTGTCTGTATGTCACACCAGATATAGTAACATCTACTAAAGGGCCTCATTCATCAATGTCATGATTAAAGACTGTTGTGCTCTTTGTTAGAACTTCCAAACACCAAGGTCTGGTTAATATTTTTTAAGGAGGGATGTATTGTATAGTAGGTAAATTAATATTATGTGGTGATATCCTTTGTTATTTGGTTGTAAATAAGTTTATAAATAAGGTCTTGTAATTTCTGTGCCCTTTCAAGGTCTACACCCTGTGCCTGGGCACTGCTGGCACTGCCTTAGTTACGGCACTGTTGAACTATTGGCGTAAACCAAACCTGATAGTCTTTGCGATTTAATAGAGAAAGCATAAGTAATTCTTTAAAAAAAAAATAAAGAAATAATACGTGTGTGTCTAGAGCTGTAATTATAGATTATATTGGATATGTTACGTTGTCAAAAATTCAACTTTCGTTTACTTCAATTTTTTTTCCAAACATTTGTCAAATCTGGTTGTTTGACCACCGGCTCGGGAGGCAGGATTCTCTAAAGCTGTATGTAACGTGTTCTATATCGACTGTAGTTGCGCTGTCGAAACGAAAGAAAACAAATGAATCATTCTTGAAAAATTGACAACAATTTTGCTTACGAGAGATAAGAAAGATTAGATTCGTCCGCTTTCGCATATCGGTCCTTTATTTAGGTTTAATCTTTTGATGCCCGGGTCACAGTTCACCGCAACTCAACAAACCGCGTCAGCGTCTCGTTGCCGTACCGTCTCATCAGCTGTAGGGCTTGATAGTTACAATTAGAGGCTTAAGAGTTTGAGTTATGAACGAGAATGTGTTATGCGGTGAGGTCTGGATGTCACACCTAGTCTCTGTAGCGTTGATTGTGACTGGATACGACTGTATCGAGGCTGTGACCTAAATACGATACGTGTTCGCATGTGCCTTGCGTCGCCCAGTGACTGCGGCTAGCGATGCTAAGTAGGCCTGTAACCTAATGCTCCTAAGGTTACTTACTGGACGCTCGCGACTTCATCCTCTTGGAAAACCCTTGTAACCTTACATATCGTTTCTTTAAAGTAAAAATTTTATGGCCTCCGTGGCACAGTGGTATACGCATTGAATTTAGGACGAAGGTCCTGGGTTCGATTCCTAGGTGGGCCATTAAGATTTTCTTAATTGGCCCAAGTCTGGCTAGACGCTTGGGCCGTGTATTTGGCATCACCTTGCCGACAAAGACAGTTTTGAGCCAGTATTTAAAAATAAGCCAAACGATTTCGCGTTTCGGTACGATGTCGTCCTCCTAACAAATAAGCACGCTTTTATCTTATATTGCATCATCACTGCACTCCATTGTGCGATTGCAGCCATCTAACTTGTAATGAATAAATACCATAAGTAGGATGTTTTTTGTATCGGCAGAACTTAAAGGAAAATCAATAAAAATGTCAAATCGCAATTAAATAATACGTCAGGAATATAATGTAAATAGTTCTTGTCTGAGAAGCAATAAAGTAGTACACGACAAGTTGCAGGCCGTTTCGATAAATTGGTGGCGACCTGCAATTATGATAACCTCGACCTGAGCTGCCGCGAAACTTGGTCACACTTCCATTGATAGCAGCTTATCACTGCGCGTTTACGAAAGGAGGAACTTATCAGTACGTAATTCAGTTTTTGGACATCTCTTTGCATTAAATCTATTTTTAAAGAAAATTTCTTTTTCCATCGCTATGATTTTAACATTTACGTGGGTATGCGAAAAAATGCGAGCAATCTGTGCAATACGGTGGCAGTTAGCATCAGTTGACTATAGCATTTTGCATTTTTTTTTATTTTAATTTTGTTTACTATAAAATAACCCTTATCTACCACCATAACTTGACGGCCGAGTGGCGCAGTGGGTAGTGACCCTGCTTCTGCGTCCTAGGCCGTCTGTTTGATTCCCACATCTGGAAAATGTTTGTGTAATGAGCATGGATGTTTTCCAGTGTCTGGGTGTTTATCTATATATTATAAGTATTTATGTATAATATATATATAAAATATTCATCAGTTATCATAGTACCCACAACACAAGCTACCTAAACTTACTTTGGGGCTATATAGCGATGTGTGTAATTGTCCTATAATATTTTTTTATTATTTATTTATTTAATAACTTGATAAGTGATGATGCAATTTTAGATGTAAGGATTTGCAACTTTTTAGGAGTATAATGACATTTACACGTTCTTTTGGATTCTTCGCGACATCACGGTAGGGAAATGTGAAAGACTCTCAGAAGAGCAGCCAAGGCCAATATGGTGGCGCCCATTGCTCGCATCAGCTCACTTTGTAGCATATATTATTATCATTCGTGCAAGTACTTTGCGGTAAGTATTTGTGTCTCGAAAATTGATCATGGTTTCATACTACCAAACAAAGTTTTCTTTTTTTTCTTTATTGGGTTTCAGTGAACTATTTTATATATTATAATATTTCCTAGGACCTAAGTTGAATTGATAACAGCCTATAACTGAGCACTTACGAAAGGAGGAACTTAACAATACGTGAGTTTACTTTTTGGAACAACTTTAAGAAAAAAAATCTGACAAAGCACATCCATCCAAGAAAAATAACTGACAAAAGTTGGTGGATTATCACCAATTAGATAATAACTGAATAAACCAAATTTTTTTGAGGAAAATGGATTTTCCTGTAAAAGCTTTTCAATAGACATACGACGTTTTGTCAATAAGCGACTACTTCATTGGTCAGTATTAAAGTATCGTTACGATGGATGTACTGTACCCAAGTCTGCAACCGCGTCCCATAATCCATTCTCCACATTCACAATCAACTTTCAACTCTAAACCCTAAACGTAACGTCTAAATTACCATAAAACACATGTAGATTGTTACTTAAAGTAATTTTAAACTGTAATGTATAAAACTTAAGGCTCTAATTACATTGGCATAGTAATAGAGCGGTAGCACAAATAACTCGGCAATCAGTCGTTTACAATTCACTCGAGATGTTACACGTATTCTATAAAACAGTTTCCATTTGCTAGTTCAACGAAAAATTATCGATTTTTTTTATCGACGATTTCAATCGATTTCCGCTAATTGTGTTTCGATTATAATCGAATTGCTTACGAATACAGTGAATATTTTCATAATTGAAAGTTTACTTTTGCAAAATTTTAGTTACAGTTTTTATAGTATTTTATGTGGTTTCTTTAAATTTATTTTATTAGGTATTAACTTGGGTCTGCAAATAATTTTGTAGTGTGGTTTTTGGATTTGGATGGATTTAGGTTGAGACAAAAACTATATTTCTAAATTGATCATTACGTGTATGCGGGCACTGCCTATGTGTTAACCGGCATCAATGTTATGTTATGACTATGGTGACAGTGATGAAGTGGTGATAAGTGTTGTGTTTGTGATGGTGAAAGTGTGATAGCCATGGCGAACCGGGTCATGGGATATGTTATATGTGGATACAACTCCGTGGATAATCTGTTGGTAAGAATATTTCATTTTAAGCACACGCATTTTTAGGGTTTCACACCTCAAAATGTTAAAACAGAACCCTTATATCATCGTGCGTACGTCTGCCCGTTCATCAGTTATTGTAAGTACCTACTAAATCGATTAAGTTAAAAATTGTTATGTATGTTAAGGACAAACTATAATTAAAATATAATCTTCTATTTCGTATACGAATTATTGACGACCTCCGTGGCGCAGTGGTATGCGCGGTGGATTTATAAGACGGGGGTCCTGGGTTCGATTCCCGGCGGGGCAGATTAAGATTTTTCTTAATTTGTCTTGGTCTGGCTGGTGGGAGGCTTTCGCCGTGACCAGTTACCACCCTACCGACAAAGACGTGCCGCCAAGCGATTTAGCGTTCCGGTCCGATGTCGTGTAGAAACCGATAGGGGTGTGGATTTCATCCTACCCCTAACAAGTTAGCCCGCTTCCATCTTAGATTGCATCATCACTTAACATCAGGTGCAGTCAAGGGCCAACTTGTCGATAAAAAAAATACTGATCCGAGAGATAATGCTTAACAAATATTCCGAAAAATAATTTTAATGAGAAATATTAATTATATTGTAGTTAATGAAGCTGGTTGTACATATTATCCTGTTGGTTAAGTAGCTTAAATTAACAATAATAATAATAAATATGTAATATTATTTCCTTCCGACCTACTTAACACATACTGGCTAGCCGTTTTCCTTTGTTGAGTTATGATGCATTAAACGTCTTAACCACTTCTAAAGTACCTACTAACTGCCCCATTGCTACATTGGTTATCCTACTTGGCTGCGAATCACGAGATCCTGGATTTGAGTCCTACGTCCAATTAAGAAATATTAAGCTATTAATCTGTCAAGTATTTTTATACTTTTGAGTATTTGGTGGTGTTAGGCCTTGTGTTGGGTAGTTGCCTGGGAGAGTACACTAAGTTATCAGTTATAGTATAGTAAGTTATCAGTCCCTATAATTTTAACATCTGATCAGCAGAGCAGCGTGGTGAGTCTAAGCTGCATGTCTCCTCTCCTATGAGAAGGGAGACTGCTGATAAGGACGATCATAATACAAACAACATATCCTTCCGATAGCAAGGAGACATTGGATTTTTTAGCAATCTTGGTGTGACGAAGCTCCATACCCCCCCTTTTTTTTTGTTGACGGGGGGGAAATCTTCTAGAGATACCCAACCACTTGTGGGGAGAGGTCGGGTTATGTGGGATTTTTACCCCCTCGGTGGCCAACCTCAGTGCATATTCAGAGACCCCGGGCTTTGAGAATTACATACCGGTATCTCCCTTACACTCTACCCTTACGGCTCATCTCAGCTCTTGACTCTTGTATTCCTCCCAGGTCGCTCCAGGTGATGGATGAGCTACCTGAGCCCCTACTTTGGCAGCTTGCGACCTCCATGTCCCAACGAACGGGAAAATTGTACATTGCGGGGCGCTTCGGCGATTGCGTCTTCGAGTCCCCCCTAGTATAAGAAGGCTGTCTCGTTGGTCTAGTGGTTAGCCTATCTGGCTTCGATCACGAGGTCCTGGGTTCGAACCCTGGGTCGGGTCACGGAATAATTCTGAGTTTTTCATTCTTCTATGAAATTCTCAGTACATTCCAAGCTTGTAGTCTAGAAGTTAGTGGTGTTACACCCCCGTGCCTCGGAGAGCACGTTAAGCCGTCGGTCCCGGTCACTGTCGTCAACATCTGATAGTGATTGTTAATAAATGAAACATTATCACCCTAGGCTCGCCAATCCGCATTGGAGCAACGTGGTGGGTGTACGTTCCATATCCCCTTTCCTATAAAGAGGGAGGTTTAGCTCTGTAGAGGCCGTTAATAGGCTGATAATGATGATGATGATGATGATGATGATGATGATGATAAGGAGGGAGGCCTAGATCTGTAGTAGACCGTTAATGATAATGATGGTGATAACAAATTGCCGATAGAAATGGCGCTATTAAGAAAATGTCTTCAAAGCGTTCCATTTTCTATTGATTGTGTCGGGCGATATTTTCTCCGCTCAATGGCGTGATGGGAGACCGTAAACATCTCGCGCCATAAAAACGAGTACACGGGACAATGTTACTGTACCTAGTACGAGGACAAACTCGCTGATAGTTCTCGAGTAACGAAAACACGGATAATAAGAAAGTTGAACCGTACCTGGACGCCTGGCAGATTTTGTACTCTTAACTATACAGGATGTCCTGATGCCACATGGAGGGAAAGCACATTAATTATTGTAGATGGAGCATTTTACTGAAGGAAGACTTTATTTTATTTTTAAAAACAATTTAAACTATTAAATGTGTTATTTAGCAAAAAATGATCCTTAAGATGAAGCGTTCCAATCGGTATGATAAAACTATAGTATGATTTTTTTGTGTAGTTACCGGGTTCGAATCCTGGTTCAATTATTTAAAAATGTTTGAATGCAGTTTAAATTGTTTTTAAAAATAAAATAAAGTCTTCTTTCAGTAAAATGTTCCATCTACAATAATTAAGGTACTTTCCACCATGTGGCATCGTCGTGGAACGCCCTGTATAGCGTAGCGACGAGTCGCTACAATAATCGTGTAGCCCACTGCGTTATAATTACGTTTCACAATTAATATGGAGAAGTGTTGTGGTCAGTTTACTTGATTCGTACTTTCTGTCCTCAAAGTCTAGATTTCTTGTGATGTTTTATGTACCTACCTATACGAGTACCTCCCGATCCTGAATGTCTAAGTGGCATTATAGCTATTAAATGGATGGACCAATTTGGTTGGGATTATTAATGGAAAACTTATTCTATGAAAGATATTTCTAGCTATTTACGATAAAAATCGGATAAGCAAAAGCCGTCTGCATTTTTTCATGATAATGAAAGGAATTTTTGACACATATTTGTGTTGTGGCACTTAATTATATTCATGCACATTTATTTATATTGCAGATAACAAAAAATCATTCATGATAGCTTAAGTTTTTAGATTAGATTAGGGTTATTTGTGACGCAGTCCGTCTGGGGGAGAAATTACGTGTATTTATGTCTGAAGGTGGCCTGAGGCAAACAGACTTAACATGTATACATCAAGTTGATAGAGTCATGAAACTTCTTTGTGACTGTACTGCGAGATGATTCTGATATAGACATTTGTTTACTACTTGAGATCGAGTGTGTTTTTCTTTACCCTGGCAGATTTTGTTATGGGTTTTGAGCCAAGCCGTTGTGAATTGTCATAGTTTTGACGATGAACCTGCACGGTGAATCCATGGAATGCTGAGATATTCGTCTCTTTAAATTTCTTGGCTTAACTAGAACTACAAGTTCAATGTTAGAATGTAAAGCAGCACTACACCATTAGTATCTTACAAAATCTGGCTGAGCCCTTCCACGTCATAAACATGAAAAGGGAAGTTTTCCTCTATCTCACATATGATGGACTCGGCACCATCACGGTGAATCAGAAAGATCATCTCTGATTGTAGTTGTTCAAATTACTATATGATTAGATATGATTTTGTAATAATTCGATGCTCGAAAACCATCGTTCAGGCGCTAGGGGAAGATTGTAACTTTCCCATGGCGTTCGCAGTAAAACGATGTCGTGTAAACACATTACAAGTTTGTCGAAGGTAGATAATTGTTTCCGTGACTGCGCTCAGTCTGATAGCGTAATATAGTTTTAGTTGTAGTAGAATTCTTCCAGAAATAATTCGGAGTAGTACTAAATCTATGTTTATACAGGAGAACGATTCTAACTTTTACATGTCAGTAAAGAGATATCATTTAAACATTATAAGTTTGTCGAAGGTACATAATAATTGTTTTCGTGACTACGCTCAGTGTAATAACCGTAATATAGCTGTTAGTAGCAAAGTTATTTGTTGCGGAGATAAACGTGGAAAGTTCTTCAGCTATGGTTATTTTGTCCGCCATCTGCATTGTTGTGTTCAGTTCTAAAGGCTATGGTTACCGGTGAAGTTACTGGCACATGACAAACATGTCTTAGGTTGTCGGGGTGCAGTGCTGGGCATTGTAGGATTATTGTTTTCATCACCATGATCATGGTAGTGGGCATATGTTTGTTCCGTCAACAACACATTAGTTTATAATAGAGTTTTCATTTGTGTAGAAGAGCAGTAAACTGTGGACACCGGCATAGCTAGCGAAACTTACAGTCGTCGGATTACTTTTTTTTTTATCGACTACAAGTTGGCCCTTGACTGCTATCACACTTCATGTTAAGTGATGGTGTAGTCTAAGATGGAAGCGGGCTAACTTGTTAGGAGTGAGACGAAAATCCACACCTCTTTCGGTTTCTACACGACATCGTACCGGAACGCTAAATTGCTTGGCGATACGTCTTTGTCGATAGGGTGGTAACTAGCCACGGCGAAAGCCAGCTGGTGGGAACCAGCCAGACAAAGACAAATTAAGAAAAATCTCAATCTGCCCTGCCGGGAATCGAACCCAGGACCTCTGTCTTATAAATCCACCATGCATACCACTGCGGCACGGAGTTCAAAATTCTACATTAACGCGAAGTTGGAATAGACTTCTTACATCAAAATTTACTTTCAACTGCGCTGCAGTTTTTGAAGTATTGTATTTCTTGTTGAAGTTCTAAGAAAATCGATTACCACGTGTAAAAACTTGGCGTACCCAGAATACGAAAGAAGTCAATAAATCATTGTTAAAGTTATCAATAGCCCCTGGTAATCGTAGTTAGCTTGTTAGATTAGATACAACAACAGTAACCTTACTTGTTAGTGTTCGATGTAATAGTCGCGTCTTTTGTAATGGCTTACGGAAAAAGTGCCAAGTTCTTTAAGTGACTAATATATTTTGATTCTTTATTCTTGGTTGCACAGTTACTTAATAAAAATTATAATTTTAAACATTTATGAAAAAATAACGACATGGAAATATGCAACGGCGGTCTTATTGCTCCGAACCGAACCTTTGGATAAAATAGATAATTAAATGTCTAGATCGCGGGGTAGAAGAAGAATACAGAAATACGGAAAATATATAGATAGATCAAAAAACAAATAATTACAATTACACATAAGTGCTGAAGAAGCTTTACGTAACCAAGGTATGTAACGTACAACTTCTAGTCTTCGGTTAATAAAGAGGTAAAGTTTGTAAGTTTGTAAATAAAGTTCTGTCGGGGCTAATCTTCGGAACTACTGATCCGATTTTAAAAATTCTTTCACCAGTAGAATGCTACGTTATCGGTGAGTGTCATGGGCTATATTTTATATTTGTATTGTATATATTACCCGAGTTATCACATGTATTGTCGCGCGAGTCGGACCGTGAAATTTATTAAATTTACATACGTACGCTTACACTGCTTTATCTATCGGATATAATTAAAAACATTGTATGAAAACTTTATGCATCTTAAAAAGTTCTACAAAAAAGCCCGTATACAACCTTTTGTGTTTTAAAAAATCCTTATCAAAATAAATTATTTAATATTCACAAAGATATTATAGACATAAGATTTGCCTTTTACAGTATGTTAATTAGTTATACAGTTTCGGAGATATTACAAAATTTCTAAAAAGTGCGACTCTGTAATCAAACATTTTATTATGAAACTAGACTCAAAAGTGAAATAGACTATTTAATACAAGCTATACACATCAGCTTGCCATTAATATATATTGTTAATGTTAATGTGCTGTAATATCGTACAATGTTTAACAAAAATGTAGATCTTTAGTACACGGGTAGGGACGGAGAATATTGCTTCACGGGAAACTATAAAAAAATTAAATTGAGAGGGGGACCGGGGAAAGAGCACACTTTATATGAAAGTCTGTCTTTAAAATTTAAAGGGTACCTAAGAGGTTTTCAGGCTGACGAAGTCGCGGGCGACTGCTAGTCATTCATATTTCAAGTAAAGCCCGCGACATTGTCTTCGCGGAAAGTCCTGACTCTTCTAATTGCACGTTAGTCTCAAAGGTCCGTTTGGGACTGGGGGGATACACTTCCGAGGCATTGTCTTCATTAGGTGTCAATCGCGGTTGAATGGATTAACCTCTTATAAGAGTATGTTATGGTATCAATACTGATATTTCAAGTCTGGGTCATAGCGTCTCTACAAGTCTCCAAATTGCAAAAACTCAAGATTCTTCTATTATTATTTTTATATAGATAGAAATGTCATTAATCCGATGAATGTAAAGTACCTCGACGCGAGGAGTTCATCAACGGTGCCACCCATACATAACAAAGCGTATGTAGCGGCGCGAGCCTGAATTAGTTTTATAAATAGCGACCATTCATGCTGGCTGTGCTATTTGTGCATTTGTGCACCTACCGCCTACTGCCGGGCTTGTAGTGCTTTCCGCGTTTCGGAATCGTATATGAAACATCACTTCCGTAGATTCCGTGATTGAAAAATTGCTGAGACCGGCTCTTCGCAGTACAATCTGCCTTATGGTATCACATGACGATTCATTTGATTTTATACTGATGGTAGATACCTACAAATAAACTTTTTGAAAAATAAAATATAAAACATTAATCATAAAAATCTTGGAGCATAGTCAATATGTTGTATGTCTGTCTATTGATAATTTTCCAATAGTGTGTTCGTTCTGTAACTGTCTGATTTATCCATTTTCACTGATCGAGTAGTATTTAGTAGTAACTTACTACTAGTGATGATGATGATGTCCTCCTTGACGTGTCCGCCAACGGCGACTCTTTGGCTCTAATGTCTGGAGTGCGCCCGGATATGACTGGCGAATCCAAACTAGTTTTTTCGGTTCTTCAAACAACTGGCCCTTTTGTACTGATGGCATAAGAACGCTTTGGCCTAGCCGAAGTGCCGTTTTGCGTCAAGATCTTCTAAACGTTTAGCTTCAAAAAGCTTACAGTTTTGGGTGACAACTTTACGCCATTCCGGTCTTTGTAACGCAAGCTGCTCCCAGGTGCTGGAAGGTATACTGCATGAAGATTGGTTACGTTTGACAACATCTTTGAAGCGCAAATATTGACCGCCACCCCGTTTACCAGACAAAGTCTGAATAAAAAACTGCTTTTGGAAGACTGGAATCATCCATGCGCACCAAGTGTCCACACCATCGAAGCTGGCCTTTTAAAATTAACGCTTCCATGCCATCCATGCCCGACTTTTATAGGACTTCGATGTTTGAAACTCTATCTTGACATTTCACTCGCAAAATTGCTCTGAGACATTTGAGATGGAATGAGTCTAACTGTTTAATGTCTGCTCTATACAACTTCAGAAGCATACAGCAAAATTGGCAGAACAGAAGTGCTTTGTAAACAGCTATTTTAGTTTTAAGATGTAGATCTAGATAATTACTACTAGTCAGTAGTGATCGGCGTTACGAAGTCGATATCGCTTAAATGCATACTAGTTGGTTTGGTTCTTCAAAACCCTTTCGACCTGATGACCTCCGTGGCGCAGTGATATGCGCGGTGGATTTATAAGACGGAGGTCCTGCATGGTATATCGTTTTGTTGTGTGTGTGTCGTCCTTAGCTTATAGCAGCTTTGCAGCTTTACTTCGTTATGAACTGTGAGAACATCAAGCTTGCCCAATTATAAATACTTATTACTTGTTTATGTCTGTAAACCGATCCAATACATGTGCTTAAATCGAGTTGAAATTGGTACTATATTTTACGATACCACATTAATACCGTACATTACACATGCGTTGGTACGCTATAAAAAGTTATAACAGTCGGTAATTACTGTTCAAAGGAATTAAGTACCATTCTATTAGTGTACGTTACAGTCCGCGGCTGTCCTGTCTGCAATTGCCTCTCGTGGTCACACTCATTACTTCATCTAGGGCTGTCGAAGGGGCGAACGTACCTGGCGTTAGAAAGTGGGCGGTAGAGTGGGTCACTTTCGATGCCAATGCATCAATAGATCCATAGGGGCCGGGCTGAACATCGAGGGTCATAGGTTAGATAGGTACGCTATAAAAAGCTATAACAGTCGGTAATTATTACTCAAAGGAATTAAGTTCCATCCTATTCGTATCAGCGGGTGTCCTGTCTGCAATTGCATCACGTGGTCACATTCATTAGTCGATTTAGGGCTGTCTACCTTCTTGCTCTACTCAGTAAATGAAACAAGTATCAGCACGCCATAATTATAGGTACATGAGGTTTGAAAGCATTTTGTAGGACGGAGTCCTTGATTGCTCAGCGAATTGTTGTTCTGTTTATTGGCAATATTTTCATCAGGTGGACCATCTGCTTGGTCCATCAATTATTGTTGTAAAAATAACAACTCATTGCTTTAAGTTGAGACTATTTACTTACCTTTATTTGTTTCACGTTTCTTGCATATATTGCTTTTGTTTTAGTTTTTTGCCGTGCAACTGCCACTCCAATTAACCTTCTCATACTAGTTCGTAGCGTTGGGAAAAGCTGGCCTTTACTTAGAACGTCTCATGAATTTAGTTGGTTGACACCTGACAGTCACCTTCAAATATTTCCCTTAACCCTCACCTTATGAATCTCTCTTGTTTTCATTCATCCTCTCTAACTTATAAACCGTCTAATAGCGGTGCGAGCGGCAAAGGTACGAGCTGGCAAAGTAGAAATTTAACTTCCCCTCGAATTTTAAAATTTCTAGCATAAAGTTTTAGGTCACTTCTATTTTAAGCACCAAATGACTGCTATAAGATTGTTAGATACGTTAATTTCATTCATAAAGTGAGTCCATTGAGGCTGAACCGGCGCGACCCCGCCACGTGCAATCCGCTCAAGGCTAATAATAACACCTCGTATTGAACAATTGCTTATTAGATTAGGGCTGACACTAACTGATTTTAATTGTTAATTTATATTGTGATTTGCTCATTTTAACGATTTATATTGTGAATTCAGGTTTGCATTATAGTAAATAGAAAAAACACATAAAAGCGCCGAAATCGGAAATGAAGCTCTCTCTTTCAACTAAAGAGCGAGCGATATATTTTATTGCTCGCTATTGAACAACGTTTCTGTTTTCTGTAATTGACATAATATCTCTTCCGTGCGTATCTTTAGTCTACAAGCGGCAGGCGGGATGTTCGGATATGGTCGTTATTTGCAACGCATTTCGAAATCGGAGCATCCTCAATGGCTCTATTCTGTAACGATGTTTTAACAATTCGAGAATGTGAGATTTGAATTTCTCTTTATTTCTTTTCTCTTCTTATCTTAAAACAATACTATAGATAGGAAGGTAGTGAGACACACTAATTGTAAGGAGGGAGTATCTTACAATGGGGTCGGTTTTCGAAGATTTCTCAAGTTTCGTGAAGCCATATTTTGTATTAATTGTAATTTTTTTTGTGTAAGCTTACTGATGAAGAAGTGGCGATTGAGATGACTTGGTATTGACAGCCCTATACCTATTGGTTGCGCTGCCCAACGGTCGGTGGGTGCCGAGTACGAGTGGTCAATAGGACGTCCTGTCAGGGACACTCATTGTTTCCATCGCGGTTGGGAGCGGATTGTGCAATGTCCGGATTTACTGACCTTCGGCGCGCGTGCTAAAAATATTAATGTAAATAATTAATGGAGTGAATACATTACAGTTTATTGAGATGTATTTAGAACGAGATCCTGTGACGGCCAGACATTTGCTATTTTTTAAAAATCTTTTCGCTAGAGACTCTAAAGTTATCTTTTCTTCTAAAACACTTTTGGGTTGCCGTGAAGTTAAATGACTGGCGTATTATAGGTACTTGAACGCTTGAAGATCTATCTGCTTCGTGACAAAACTACCATGGTCAATGCTTATTAAAATCTGCCCATCAAAGCCCTGAAACTATTTGTTTTTCTACTAAAAACGAGTTTTCGGTATTAAGTAAGACAGTAAATAGTTTTTTTGTAAAGAATCTTATACCTATTTATTTTATGTAGTTAGTTTTGCTCAATCCTCCGACAGGTGAATCAATGACAGTAGGTTACGAGGAGCCACTAGATGCGGGTAGACACAGAGACGTGGTATTTGGAAATCCTCAAACTGCCTTTGTTTAGCAATGAACCTCCATCGGCTAATAATAAGAGTTAATTTTATAACTAATGAATTATTGAGTTAATGCATCTTGAAAATCATTTATAATTCGAGTGAATTTAAAAGCTAATTTTGTTTTTTCCTGCGTCTGTACCCCAGTTTCCATGTAATTGAAACGTCTGATCAAGCAGGCGACGTATCGAGGGCGGGTCCCAGAATAAAGTCGTCGCACCCGCTTCAGCTAATTGGGACGTCTTGGGAATTGGAACAGGATAAAAGACATTTTGTTATTGCGTTTCGAAATGCGGATAAGGAAATCTCTATAAGTCTCATGTAAATAGAAACAATCTGTTGTTTACTATTGTTCGAGATTTCTTCGTTCTGTTTTTTAAGGAATTATTTTTATCGGTATCTTAATAGCTTTGTCTAAACCTAATTATCAATCATTCTGTCTGGTGCTAAAACTCGCATGAAGATTAATTCAGTATTTTTAGTATGTATGAACATACCTATAGCGAATAGAAGGACAAACCCGATACAGGATTTTGTTTTATAATTTGTCGCAATTCATTAGTTACATCTATTTAACGCAGCATGCATTTTGGCAAGATGTCTATGCTTCAAGGATTAATGCCACTTTGACGTACCTATATTTCCGTACCGCCTGATACCTGAGAGTTTAAAGCATAGATTAAAGACAACTAGATAGAGCCCATAGCGTGTCCACTCGTGAGACAGCAAATCAGCCTTATTGACATGACATATCAACATTTAAAGTACATCATAAAATGTTATGTTTTAAAATATCGTAAAATACAAATATTACTTACATAATATTTAAACGCATAATACATGAATTTTGCCAAAAAATAATATATCTAAGCTTTCAATCATCAATCAATGAAGTTTATGCCACTTCGTTGAAACGTAATTCCTTCGATTTTTGTTCGCTGCGACTGTTGCAATATTACAACCCACCATAGCACGATAACGTTTAAATTAATGTCGTAACCGCAAAGTTATATTATTTATCAGCAAATTTAATAAAAAGCTAATAATTGCTGAGATATGTCCCTTGTCTGTCACAAACTCCAATCTTGACAAACAATAAAAACGAACACGCTGAAAGGGACAAAAAATAATCTTGTGTCACTTTCTAATAAAGGCCGAATGAAATAATTCACGCTCTTGAACCGCCTGATACCTGAGAGTTTAAAGTTGTTAGTTCGATACCGTTGCAATGTATAGTAGGCCAGGAACAGTTTTTTAATAATACTTTTCAAGTCCAATTTAAATTGAAATCCAAAACAAACAATGGTCATTTAAAAATGTTATCTGTAAATCCATCGAATTGCCTCCTCCATATTTGAGTTACGATTTCAAACCATTAACTTTGAAATGGTAACAAAGCTGGGAATTTCTTTGTTTGTTTATCAGTTGGACTCATCATTGTTGCTACAGCATTTTAAACAGGAGTACATAATGTGAGTGTCTCGTTGGTTCAGTGGTAAGCTATCGGTTCTCAAAATCCTGGGTTCGAGTCCTGAAATACCGACTGAGTATTTGTTTTTGTATGAAAATTTCAGTAAAAATATTATCAGCCACGAGTCGATTAGTTAGTGATGTTACATCTCCTTGCCTCGGAGAGCACGTATGCCGTAGGTTATATAATAGTGTTTGTAAGAGACAAAATGACTCTAAGGCCGCATTGGAGCAGCGTAGACTAGCTCTACATCCCTTTTAGGGGCCCTTCAGGCTATATATAGGCTTATAATATTAATATTGTTTTTTTTTTTTTAAAATTTGTAATGGTATTTTAATAGTATTTATACTAATATTATAAAAAGGTAAAGTTTGTAAATAAAGATCTGTCGGGCCTTATCTTCGGAACTATAGATCCGATTTTAAAAATTCTTTCACCAGTATAATGCTACGTTATCGGTGAGTGTCATAGGCTATATTTTATTTTTTATATTATATTTGAACATTGTTAATTAAAAAACATATCAATAAATGCGAGAATTGTAATATTGTTTGATGTACTATATGTACCTAACAATATGTATGTAACAGCACATAACTCGATTAATCAGACTTATCATTCTATTTAACTTGTTAATTTATTGTAAAAAGGAATACAATATAGCGTCGTTGCTGTTTCGATGTCCTAATTAAAGTTACCCACGGCGATGATACATCGGTTGTTCATCGTTGAACCTAAAACAGTACATAACAAACAATCGGTTTCAGTAAATATCCTCTGTATACTGTAGCGTCGTTTCTAACTCATAACAAAATCGACTGAGTCACTACAACGCTGCGAAAATGCTGTTTGTAATTATACTTTTAACATTGAGGAATTATTTTTAATTTTTAAATGAATAATAACTGTTAGAAGCTCTTTGCGACAGAGCTGTTTAGGAGAACTACTACTGTTATGCATAGTTCTGATTTGAACCTTTAGAGAAGAGAGAGAGAGCGAGAGAACTTCAGAACATCTGAAAAGCTTTAAAGCCTTTTAACGTTAAAACATGCAAGTGTAAGTTTTGGTCATTATCTAGCTTATAGTTTTTTTTTTACCATTTTTTAATTTTAAATCGTCTATTTGAAACAGGCTTGGAAATTAAAAAAATAATAATAATTTGACGTTTTAAAATTTCTTGTTTTCAAAGCCTTTAGAGATACATGTGTATGTTTTAATCACGATCGAATTTAACAATATTTCAGATTGGTTTTTTATTCGATACCTACTTTGTGCATGGTATGTGTGGATTTATGACCACGCATAACTTTTTACAGAGGGGTAAGATTTTGATTATTCTTTTTTTTGTTATTAAAAAGGGCTCACTTCCGAGATTTCCCATTGTCATCATGTTACGATCTGATAATGATATCCTGGGATTTAGGATCTCTTCAATGTCTTATAGAAACTGACAGGGATTTGGATTTTGTTTCACTTCGGTAGCTTTTTGGCTTCGATTGCATCATACGCTTAACATCAGGTGAATACAGTATGTGGCGATAAATCACTGAAAAGTAAGAAATAAAATTGTTTTTAAATTTCAAATTATTATTTCAAGTAGGATCGATAAAAAAGCACTAAAAAATAAAAAATAACTGTCATTAACATTTTAACATTTTGTTTTTTTTTTACTAGCACTGGTTCGGAAGGCTCTTATATGAATCGATATAAGAACCTATATACTTTAACTTGGTTTTAAAACCGTCGTGCTTCGATAATAAACTTCTTATGAACTTCTATCAAGTAACCATATCATAATCTATAACTTATTAGAAAATGTCATTAAAGTATGCGTTATCTTATTAGATTTGCGAGGCAGGTGCGTCCGGGCACGGCGAAGGAAATAGAACCCCATGGGATTTATTACTTATCCGGTAGGATGCGACGTCTATCATTTGTGACTATTACGGGGAATTTCATGGTAATTAACGCTATTTCATTTTTAATTACCACCGGAAACATTAAGTGGCGAGTATCGAATCAGATAACTTTAGTAGTAGCAGTTTTAGTAGAAGTATACCTTTTTGTAAAAGAGACACGTTTGGAAAAGTCATGCCACGCTTACTGCTGTCGCGAAGCTATGGGAGTTGTGAAATTACAGATCCGACAGAAAACCTCAACATAAGTTACACTCGGAAATCGGAGCAATGCTCAGGAGATGTTAACTTTGCAATGTTCAATTGCGAAAAGAATTCTAAAACTTCTAAATTTCTAAAATTATAGGAAACGATGCGTTGGGCCCGTGGACCTAGTATAGGATTGCGAGATATTTGTCTATGCTTTTTTACATATAGCTCCTACTTTGGTCCCGAAGCCTCAAGACGAAATAGAGAACGAAGTTTAGACAAATGTAGATACTCTTAAGTGGACCATTGAAATTGAACTGATGACGATTCTAGGAGACATATGAACTATCGTAAAGAGCTTTATTAACTGTCTCTTAAAATCATCATTCTCTATGACACGCAATGACAAATGATAGACAGGGCTCGTGAGTCAGTCGTGACGACGGCGTACGGCTTTGACGCTTCTTACACGCATTGCTACAGTAAATACATCTCGCCCTAAACATTAATTACCTTTTTTTTTTTATCGACTACAAGTTGGCCCTTGACTACTATCACACCTGATGTTAAGTGATGATGCAGTCTAAGATGGAAGCGGGCTAACTTGTTAGGATGAAATTCTAAAATATAAATTGACGCCCCTTTTGGTTTCTACACGACATCGTGCCGGAACGCTAAATCGCTTGGCGGTACGTCTTTGTCGGTAGGGTGGTAACTAGCCACGGCGAAAGCCTCCCATCAGCAGGCTACAGACCAATGATAAATTAAGAAAAATCTCAATCTGCCCCGCCGGGAATCGAACCCAGGACCTCCGTCTTATAAATCCACCGCGCATACCACTGCGCCACGGAGGTCGTCAAAATTACAAATTATACCTATCTATATGTATGAGAGAGGAAACATTGGCCCTGTAGTAGGCCATTAAAAAGGCTGATGACGATTCTAGGAGACAGTTCATGTTTCTACGACACCCAGCGATAAGTGGCAGACAAGGCTCGTGAGTCAATCGTGACGGGTGACGACAGACAGCGTACGGCGCCGACGCTTCATAGACGCATTCCTACGCGCTGCGATGAGCACTTACTCGTAAATACACCACGCCCTAAACGTTCCTAGTAATTTATTTTAATTTATACCTATGTACTGACTAAATGACTCGTTGTGCCAATGGTTCGTCTACGTATTACGAATTACGAGGGCCTAGATGCGATCTCTGTTCGGACTGTGATAATCATATACAATACTGAGTATTATAGTATTAAAATTTTTCATATTAATTACTTATTAGGAGTTGGTGATGCCATACGGTGTCGGTGCTGGTCTATATCATCATCCTCTGATAGTGATGGTTAAAGAACCAAATATTGTGACCTTATTAAGGCAGCCTGCATTAGAGCAGCGTGGGTTTGAGTTCTCTGTCTTCTCACATAAGGAGGGAGGCTTGGTTTTACAGTGGACCGTTAGGTAATAGGTTAATAATGATAACGATGATGATGAGGATGATGACACCTACGTAGCCGTAGATGCATCAGCAGCTTTGTGAATTGCTATTTGTGACCGCATCGGGGAAGCTCACGAAATAAAGTTGTCGTCAAAATTTTTGAAAATTCAATTTTAATAACTTGTTTGGAAAACGGAAAATTAATGAAAATCAAAAGTAACAAATTCAAGTCATGTAAATGATATTTTGCGTAAGACTAACGAGATATTGGTAAATTGAGGTAAAGATGAAAACTCTGATCATAATCTAATTTAAAAAGGTTTATTTCAAGAGGACTCAGTTTACAAACACTTGAAATGTTATTTTAAACTGTTAGTAACCTGATTAGCAACAAATGCATTTTGAAAATGCAATTTGTCGCAGTAGTTATCCGACGTACGACCCTTTTAGTGTAAAGCCGATAGCGGAAAGTAAAACTTTCTAGTGCATTAGTGACACTTCTGTTACTTGAATGAAAGCCTGTAATTTAATGCCGGTGACACACTCGGCTAGAAACTTGACACTCGATCTTTAGGTATCGATAACTCTCATTGCTTTACTTTCAATAGCTTGCTTTTGACGACCTTCGTGGCGCAGTGGTATGCGCAATGGATTTATAATACGGAGGTCCTGGGTTTGATTCCCGGCGGGGCAGATAGGGATTTTTCTTAATTTGTCTTGGTCTGGCTGGTGAGAGGCTTTCGCCGTGGCTAGTTACCACCCTACAGACAAAGACGTATCGCCAAGCGATTTAGCGTTCGGTACGATGTCGTGTAGAATCCGAAAGTGGTGTGGAATTTCGTCCTCCTAACAAGTTAGCCCGCTTCCATCTTAGATTGTATCATCACTAAACATCAGGTGTGATAGCAGTCAAAGGCCAACTTGTAGCCGATAAAAAAAAGCTTGTCATTAATAGCATAAATCAATCTTCCACTATTGTAATGAATGGCATCTTTACTTGTAGAATCTGCCTTCAGTATAGGTTTTTGGTTCAATACGAGCGGAGACGAATATCTTAGCATTCTATGGCGAATCCATAAAATGCGGGTGCCAGGTTTATCGTTTGGTAGCACTTAGCCTCTACCGTAACTTGTGAGCCTCTTTGACGTATAAACTTACTCTGCTCGCAGTAAATTACCAAAAAAATCAGTTTAATTCAGTTGTTGGTTTTACGCCACAAACAGACCCAACTCATTGATCGATTCGATTGTATTAGTTTTTGTTTACCTCAGGTTTTGCCGTTAAGTATAGGGTTGCCAACCTTCCAGCTTTGAACACTGTACATCCGGGCTTACATCGATATCTTCCGGTGGTGTTATGAAGCCTTTAAATTTAAAAAATGTGAGCTAACAAAGTTTTCGATATATGGTTTTAACTCGATATAGGTAGGTATGTAGTATTCATTTTGGATGTGTCGGTTATAATCTGAACCATATAGATTGGCAATAAAGTGCGTTTACTCCTCCAATAATATATGTACGAGTACATAAGTAATTGGGTATTTGAATCAATTTATTTTATTGATTTATTATAAACTAGGAAAAAAATATACGTTATTATTTTTATCCTAGTTTGCTGCAAAAATACAAAAAATCCGATAAAGATCTTCAAAGTTACAGCCACTTAAATATTTGGAGTAGGGGTCTTCAGTCTTTTTCTCGCAAAACGAATATTTGTACTAAGCCACTATTGCGATACTGTGGTGTGACGTCACATCACAGTATGGCTCTCTCCGTCTAATCAGAAATATTGAATTGCCTATAAATTTTTATTTATTTGATCAATTTAATTTATGATATTTTGTTTTTGTCATAGAATCAAGTTTCAAAAAACAAATTTAAACTCTAATATTTTTGTTAGTGCCAACTGAGAGATATATAGTAGTATGTCTACTCCTTTGTTCTTTGCAGGTTCAACGCCCTTTAATGGCAATCTATATGGTTCCGAGTACAGTGTAACTGTGTGTATGTCTATAGCATGGCAGCTTGTAAACGATATTAATATTCTGATAGATATATTAGTCGTTATTCTAGCTAATTTATGGTAAGTCTGAGCTAATGAGAGCTGGCGCAACTCGTTTTCGTATAAGGTGTTTAAGTTAAAACATTTTTTCAAACAAACATGTTATCCGCTTAATTGTCCTATTTTTTGAAATAATTCATACTTGACTTGTTTTGTGTATTTACGATTAATTTTCATGGGACCTAAGGATATTATTCTGGGACAAAAAGTTAATCAGTTAAAAATAGAATACCTACCTATAAACTAGCTCCATTCCAAATGTTTTTCATATTGATTCAAGGAATAAGAAACATATTATAAAAGACAAACACTTTAACCTTTATAACATAAAATTAGCGATGTTTCGGAAAAGCTCCGAGTATACAGTAGCAGCCCTAGTCAAGCACCGATTGTCTTCCAAATAGGAGTCCCGTGCCCGCGCCTTCGGTGTCGCGTAGTTTGACCCGCTTTTCCTCGTGCGGCTCTGTTGCATTCTGTCACGTATGTCCGTTTGTTTGTTACGTAAGTTCTTCCCCTTACGACATGTTATCATTGTTTTGGTGTGCGTTTTCCTTGAGGCAATGTCTTCTGCTAATTATGTGCGTTTAACTTTAGTTGTCGAGGATAATATTGAAGTTGGTAGGTAGGTACTATTTTATGTGTATTAAGTGCTTGTAATCGATAATAATTTAAAATAAATATATTTTGAATTATTAATAATTTTATTGCGAATCTCAATAGAGTCAACTTATCCTCAGGATGCTCTGGTATCGGAGGGAAACTTACGTTAAGGTTTGTCTCTAGGATTTGGATGACTTTGTAGGTTTTTAGTGGGAAGTAACAAAATGAATAAATTGTTATACATTTGTGTAATGTACTCGTACCAAATACAATGGCATCTTGAAGTTAAGAGATATAGGCACCCACCATAGAGAAGTTCCATAGAGAAGTTCCACCATATGCCATTATAGGCGTTCTACAAGGTAGGTACATCATAAAAAGGTGTATATCTTCTTATATCCATTCAAAACCGGGACGAACCGCTACTAAATAAAAAAAATAAACCTTGTCAAATATAAATATTTTTAGATTTCTGTAATGAACTTCATTGAGTACGTGTGAATGACACACACAAAAGACGATGCAATGTAAACAAACTCTGCCGTTCCTAATTGAACCTTATCGCGTTAGCACAGGGTGTTGATTGTTGTCGGCCAGGTGTATCAATGGCTGAGTTAACGATGCATGTAGGTTCACATATGGCGTAATTTGTGTATTGAATAGGCTACAGTACTTCTGTTACTGCAAATTTTTGTTTCGTCCTTGTAATTCAAATTCTGCCGGCCGATTGGCGCAGTGGGTAGTGACCCTGCTTCTGTGTCCTAGGCTGTGGGTTCGATTCCCACATCTGGAAAATGTTTGTGTGATGAGCATGGATGTTTTCCAGTGTCTGGGTGTTTATCTATATATTATAAGTATTTATGTATATTATATATAAAAATATTTATCAGTTATCATAGCACCCATAACACAAGCTTCTTACGGGTACGCTTACTTTGGGGCTATATAGCGATGTGTGTAACTGTCCTATAATATTTATTTATTTATTTAAATTCTAAGTAATTTTACGGGCTAAATAGTTTTTATTTCATAAAATGTAGGGTACGTTACCTACGCTGCGATAGATGATGCTGATGATATAAATTAAACACGTCGACCCGTAAATAGTTTTATTTCGGTCAAAATGTTATTACGCTAATTTATGCTAAGATGGAATGGATTAAGCTTTGCTAATAAATACGAATGCACCGGTTGCTGTCCGAATATGCACTGAGGTCGCCGCGCGCTTGCGGCGGCCGTATTGGATAGCTTAATCAGCAATAAGGTGTTCGATCGTAAATATTGCATCGAACAGTAATAATATTTAATTAATATTGAGGAGATGTTAACTCTTCAATCCGCAATTGCGCATTGCAGCTCACTACAGGAAAACTTAGAGCATAGTACGAGCAAGTTGCTGGCGGGCTTAGTCAATTTTAAAGCTTTTAACGATCGCTATTGGATGCTAATGGTTTTGACGAGGACTGGCAGCTTAACGTGCTCTCCGTAGCACAGAGATTTCCTACCAACTGATTGATAATAAGTACTGGAAAAAGATAGACTCTGTTTTTGATATCACCCTCTTCACGGAGGTGGAATAAAATTAGAGGACGAGGCAGCATTGTAACTATTAATTAAAAAAATTATTAATAATTATAAAGTACATCCGATGATTTCTTGCTAGCACGTTTCGTTAGATTTTTCGTTGTTTTGCGCTTGAACCTACACTATACTAACCACTCACTGACTGGTTTAACTTTTCAAAAGTGCTAGTATATAAGCCTACTTCAAATTATTTTCATTTGAATCGCTATATATCTCAACAAACCAGGCGCTACCCTAGGGCGGGCGAGGCCCAAAATTACCTCGTGGTGTCGCAGGGTGAGTGTGCCAGTGTGGTGGCGACGTGAGGCCAGTGCGATGCGTGAGCCGAGCGAGCGCGGTCGTGTGGTGGCGCTTGTGTACTGTGTGTTTGTGTGCTTGGGCGTGTGCTAACGTACTGTATAGTGTGTGAGTGAGCCATGTTGTGCACTAGCGGAGCGGTGGCGGCCATGGACCGCGCGTACATGTCGCTGCGCGCGCGCAGGCCGCAGCCGAAGTCTACGGTACGTGTGCTAAGACCTTTATAGGCACATAAGGACTAGTTTCCAGTTTGTCAGCCTGTACTGAAGCTGCCTGCTGGGTCTAAGTTGCGCGTATGTGCCTATAATACCTTTTCCTTTGAGGAGAAGGAGATCTAGAATAGGCTGATAATAATTAGGCTTGAAAACCTATGCAGACAAGGCGCGTTTTGTAGGTCTATCAATTTCAAGCATATATGTCAAGCCGGTGCCGCTGACCATACCATGATTGGAACACAGCATTGCTGCTTGGCGATAGCAATGCTGTGTGTTGGCGTGGGCAAAGGTAACATGGTGGCAAAACCCCGAACAAGCTGTTACAAAAGGCTCCACTTCTCTTTAAATTCGATGATATAATAACTTAACTATCTTCATCAATAGGTTTTAAAATAAACCAGTAGTTAGTCGCAGGTACAAGAAATTAAAGTTATTCGTTACGCGAAATAAGATTATTACGTGTGAATTTACAATATCATGTAACATGCGAACCTTATACGTCGATGCTGAGTCAAAACGCACCTTATGTCTTAGTAATTGAGACTATATTGGTATAACAATGTACTGGTTAAATCGTATCGGGCCCGTGAGTAATGTATTGAGGTGTATCATCCATTTACCGCAACGGTTTTAATCATCTGTATTTATAAAAAAAGTATATCTGTTTTGTTCGTAAGGACTCGTCATAGTTTTAGAAATAAGTTAACGGATTTGCTTCTTGCCATTATATTTGAGAAAAGCAGGTGTTATTCTTGAGAAGGTCGTTATGAAGCACGAGTAATTAAATTAAATAATTGACCTAGCCCTAAATAAATTCTTATATGGATACAGATAAATCTTAACTATTAATAGAACCAGCGGTCTTTACTATTAGTTAATTTGTCCAACTATTCGCCTGGACAGGACCCTTGGAGCAAAAAATGCTAAAAGAACTAATATATTAGCGTGATTATTTTCATGACGGGCCACCAAATGACAGGAATACGTAGGGAATTTTGTCCTCCCCGCACAATATAAAAAAAGTTTGATTCTTCTCTAATGAACCCACCGGTTTCCGGACCACATGAATGACCAGAGGAATTCGATCGGCGCAGAATCTCTAAAAAGTCCGAGGTCTATATGAACGGAAGGGTGCTTATCAGTTAAGGTTGCCACAGTATATGCTCTATGCGACCTTACCATGACATTGGCACAAATATCAACCGCTCCATCACCACAGACATTGGCAAACACCATCAATCTCCTATGTAGAGTTTGTGCTGTTCTCGCGGAGGTATTTATGGTGTTTAGATTATAATCTGAAGCATGAAGGTCAATGACACCGTACTAATAATATGTGTATTTTATTACGCAAAGTGCACGTGTAGCAACAAGTCATTATTAGTATATTTAAAATACGCCGCTGTATGATTCAAGCCTTCTTAAAATACGCCGCCAAGTGTTAGATTATAGCCTTTTTGATAAGATATGAAGAGGTTTCCGGGGAAGTACTACCACATACTTGTTGCTAGCGTAAAGAAGCACTGCTATGTTACATGTTTAACATCTATGAAGACGTAAAGCGGCAAAGCAAGTACGTTAGGAAGTCACCATTTTCATAATAGTAGTAGTAATTGGTGGATCCAAACCATGGCCACTTCCCTTTAGGACCTCTGTCACAGTAAGCTCTACTGTTACTACTATTGTACTAGAGTAGTAGTATTATAAATAATATAAGTCACTAGCGTATGCCCGCTATTCCATCCGCGAGAAATTCTGTTTTGTGATAGTTCGAAAAAAGTAGCCATATCCTTTCACAGGGTCTAAACTATCACTGTATCAAAAATTATTTAAATCAGTTCAGTAACTTAGGCGTAATTAAGTGACAAACAGATATTTACTTTTGTATTTATAATTTTAGTATAGATTTGAACTTTCCCCTTTTTTAAATGTAGTTCATCAGTTCCATATCATACTGTAATTTATAAAAAAAATATTTTAGTTCACAATTGCGTCTTGAAGTAATAAATATCGTGTTCATGTTATTTACAATTTTAACTACCGCTCGCTATATAGACATGTTTCCCACATTATAAATTCTAGAATGTGTCTAGAATTCATTATAATTGTGTAGTGTATATAGTGGCCATAGTTTGGACCGTTACAGTTCAAGTATGGGGTCAGGTGGGGGTCTCACCTGTCGTCACGGCAGGTGGCCACCCCCCGTGCCCGACGGTGGATGACGTAGCCATGGTGATTTCGTTACTCTACGTCTGATTGTTTTAAAATCATAATTCATTTATTTTTCTAAAATCTATATACTTTTCACTGAGTCCAGTGTATGTTTTCCACAACAGTAATAAAATTGATCATTATTCTTTTGTTTGTCAAATGCTAATAAATCAAAAAGTCAATTCAACGAAAAAGCTCACCATCTCTACATACGTTTTAAATTTTACAACTAGGTAGGTGGTAAGTGGTTTTTAACTTTGTTTTTTAACAATGTTCAATTCTGAATTACATTTTGAAATTGAGCATTGTAGTTTTGTTGACCTTTACCTAATATTTCGATAGAAAAATAAAATATGTTCATGTTCCTATACTAAACAAAACATATTTTATTAATTTCATATACAATTTAATAATTTTATATATTAATTTCATTAATTATGACTTATGACCAAATATTTTTTTTTCTTTTTGTTTATTTTTATTTTATTCCGTATTTCGTTAAAATATTTCAATACTACATTACAGAACTGAAAATTAAATCAGAAGATTAAAGAAGTAAACTTGTTAACTAAACTAGCTTAGATCCTTTGAATGTTTTATATGTACTGAAAGATCCGTAAAAATCGTTGAAATTCCTTTATGTCATTGAATAAAGAAGTACTCGTAATATAATAGACAGTAGTCTGAACTGCGTATTCTAAATAGTGTTTTTGTCTAAACTCAAACCGAAATCACAACAAATGACAGACAAAGGCGTATTCAGCGAGACGGCTATAAAACGACTGAATAGAACAAATACCTTATTGTTTTGTCGGAAATGGGTACGGCAGGAAGTCGCGTCGTGTCTAAGAACCCCTACACACTAGTCGGTCGCGTGCACAGATACTATGCCCAGGGTACGCGCGTCATGGTATGCATAATATTGGTCTACCTCCCTTAAAAGAATAGCCGCGATAGTGGCATCTCGTGCAACGAAAATCTACGTGTATAAGTAAAAAGAAGCTCTTGTTTGTCAAAAATGCCAGTAACGTGATAATTTTTGAAAATAAACTAATATGAAAAATATTGGAATCAGCATGATCGCAAATTTTTAATATACCCTTTATTTTCAAAAAATATATCGTTAGGTGTGGGTAACACTATCCAATAAAAATTTTTAACAAAAAATAGAACCGACTCCAAACGCACTAAAAAGTAAAAAATAACGGTGTAATATAGTTGCTTTAATTTACTGAACCATATCTATGAAGTCGGTGCCAGCCAAGTTTAAGGAACATTTATTTTACGTAGTAAATCAGTTTGTGGGTTCTAGGTAACGTCCTTGAAAGTAGAAACCTTGGCTGGCACCGACTCCTAGATATACTTAAGTAAATTAAAGCAACTAAATTACACCGTTATTTTTTACTTTTTAGTGCCCACGTAGCGTACTCGTACTATACTGTCATAGTATATTATATAGCACTAGTAGCCAAAAAGCTACCTCCAAAATTTGAAGAGTTCATTCAATTTCCCCAGGATATCATCAGCAGATCCTAACAACCCTTTCTAATAAAAAAAGAATGATCAAAATCGGACTACACTGTAAAAAGTTATACGTAGTCATACATAGAAAAAAAAAAAATATACGTTTTTTAAAAAGTATATATAAAATGAGATTGAGTTCTATACTATAATATAAAAGTTTTCAGACTTAAGTCTTAGAGGTCAAAAGTTTTCGCCACTAATAATTGTATCCAATAAAAATATCCACCTCCAATTAGTCGTAAAGACTTCGTAGGTACGAAAATTGTCCATAGTTTAAGTCAGTTTCAAGCGTTTAGTTAATTGAGCCTTAGTTACCTTAATGGTACTAAGGGAAATATTACATGCCCGTCAAATGTGAAGCATTAGTGTGAAGCATGTTATACTTACAATGTTAGTAGTTACAATTTTATGATAGACGTCTTTAATGCAGCAGGGTGGTTCAGAATTTAAGAAGAAGCCCGTAGGTTAGTTGTAGAGAAGAATTACTCGCGTGTCAGTCAAAAGCATTGGTCTTAAGTCTAAAGCCTAATTGGTCTCATGTCACCAGTAACTTAACTGTTATATGTAAAGACTCCTTAACGGGCGGGGTGGCTCTGAATACAAACGCTTATTTACTGGATTCAATTTAAAATAGATAGCGCTGTGAATGGAGTGCATTAGTTGCCGTGTTTGATGCAGCTAGATCGGGACACACGTGCTGTGCTCGGGACTACTGTTGGATAATAGACTGATCTACATTCAATTATTATTTACATTCAATTATGTAATTATTTACTTAGTTTTTTATTTACTGAAATTTTATGGTATTTGCTTCCTAATGTTATGCGATGATATTAAGATAGAAGCGGACAAACTTTTTAGAAATATTTAGGACGAAATCCAAACATTTTTAGGGTCAATCACGACATTGGAGCGGTAAACCGTTTAGCAGTACGTCTTTTCCGAGCCAATTCAGGATCTACGTGTGCATAATCCGCCGCGCATACTACTGCACCATGGAGCCCGTCATTATAGATATAAAAGATTTTAAACCAGAATGAAAATAATATACGTATACGAGGTAGGTAATAAGATAATCTCCGATAAGAGAAGATTTGAAACTTTACAGAAGTACTTCAATATTTATAAATTTTTTACCAAACTAATTTTTGAAAAATCGTGGACATAAATCTGCATACAAAATAATGCAATTGGTAAAAGGAATAAATCTTCCTTACCCCCTATTTAAAAGTAACAACACTGATGGAATTGTAAGGAAATTCCCCAACGGGTGAGATCAGAATATAAACGTTCCGCCTTAATAAAAATCGCTCTGGTTTCGCTTGTCCCTTAAACAGCTGAGTAACTGAGGCTTTGAAGACCCGATGTAGTCTATTTTAGTGCAAACTAATTTTAGACACCAACACGTCCAGGAATTCGACTTTCCTGGCATCTGTTGCCGAGTTAATAAAGTTCCGTAATGTTCTAACCGTAGACATTTATATGCCTCGAGTTCAAACATTTTTTTAACCGACTTTCACGTGAAGATATATAGGTTTCGTAGTTTAAGCATATGTATGTCTTATTCATTGCTAAGCTTTACAGCCTAATCTGTTTGAATTTGAGCATATTATACATGAGGTGTCAGCAGATTTGTCTTTTAGTTCAGGAGTGTCAAAATTAAAGTAAAGTATTTTTTCGGATTTTATAACACTCTTCATGCAGTTGATTTTTTAATTTATCAATTTATATATTACTACAATTTTTTGCTAGTTTTGAAATTGACCAATGTTGAAATTTCAAGTTATATTTTCTGATTAATATTAGTCGTTTTGATAATGTATTTTTAATAAAATATTTATCAAAATTTTCAATTTCACCTTTGATAAGGAGGTTACATTTATTCAAACTGTTCTTGTATATAAAAGGACGTCAAGAATGGCAAACATTGCAACGGCATAATTTTCATCCATCAAGTATAATAACAATAGATTGTAGTAGGTATTCTTCAAATCCTATTATCTCGGCATAATACATCTATTTTGCTATGACGTTAGAGTAAAAAGCATTATCTCCAGATTGTCAAAGGCACCGCTAAACTTGGGCCACGAAACTATCGCTTTGTAAAATTATTATTTACATTAAAAGTGCAATAGCGTGATTTCAAATCTATCTATCTCCATTTGTAATCTTGTATTAGAGACAGATACGTATAGAAAACCTATGTGATCGAGTTATGCGATTTTATTCGGATATATTGAGAATAATAGTTCGGATATCTCAATGATCTTGATGTAATTTTAATGGGATCCAATACCAGAATATGTGAAAATTTGCGTACATAATTAAATAATAATAATTCTGTATTTTTAATCACCCTCATTTCCACTTGTGTGGTACCTCAAAGAAATGTATGGTTACTTTCATGTCTGTGTAGTGTTATCGTTAACAACTCTTCTAAGTCTAGAGTCAAAGTATGATATATGCCTTTCTAGACATATCTCGTGTAGAAAAAATAACACATCGTCGATCAAAAGCGAATCCAATATCGCTTTCGTTACGTTGAAGTGAGAAACCTAACCTGCTTAAGTAAATTAAAGCAACTAAATGACACAGTAATTTTTTACTTTTTAGTGCGTTTTTAGTCGATTCTATTTTTTGTTAAAAAAAATTATTTCTTACTTTTTAGTGATTTATCGCCACGTAACGTACTCGTAATATACTGTCATAGTATATTATACGGCATTTGTAGCCAAAAAGCTACCGATACTCACACAAAAACCGCTGCAAGTGTTCCTATAAAATTTGAAGAGTTCCTTCAATTTTCCCAGGATATCATCATCAGATCCTAACATGATGACAATGGGACCACCTCGGAAGTGTGCCCTTTCTAATAAAACTCTGTAAAAAGTTATGCGTGGTCATATATAAAAAATATACGTGTCGAATTTTTGTAATTTGCGTTTACTGTTTTCGATATCGACGCGGTAAAATCTTACACTAGGCACACAGATCGTTACGACTCGTGGCCCATAGTAATGTCATGTGACATAGACGCAGTACAGAGACGCAAACAGTGGTTATCTCTATTCTATTGCTAATATCCATTTCATGACTGACCACCGTTTGTAAGGAAATTAGAAAATACAATGCAATTACGTTCAATACAAGCTCATGCCTTTGTCGTCACATTGTCTATGCAAACCAATTATATAAATACAAAAGAATTTTTTAAACTTGTTTATATTACGCGGGTGGTAGACGTAAGCAATGGTTTTCATTGTGGTTAATTTTTTTTTCAATTTCAAATTCTTTTGTTTCAGGTATGTATACTTCACCAGCACTTTCAAAAGTCAAGTCTTTCAGTGAGTAGTGAGTGTACTGTTTTCCGAACCGCACAAGCCTCCGGTTTGGAAAACAGTCTTTACTGAGTAGAACCGACAAGGAAAAGACAAGTAAATATTGCAATTTTTAATCATCATTTACATAATTATAAAAACCTAAAATGTGTGCGTGAATATATGTCTGTCAATCATTTGATTTGGCTATGGAATGGAGATATTATAGCCTGAATTATAGCCTTGAGAAAAAAAGATCCTTGGGACAAATGTAGCCTATACGCGATGCCAGATTATAATCTATCTCTGTACTAAACATTCAGATCAGTTTAGTCAGTTCAGATCCATTTTTTAATATCAAATAAAACCGACTTCAAACGCACTAAAAAGCTAATATAATTGCGTCATTTAGTTACTCCAATATACTTAACCATATCTATAAAGTCGGTGCCATCCAAGTTTAAGAAAAGTTTATTTAACAAAGTAGCAAAGGACTTCGTAAGTTTTAGGTACCTAACGTATTTAAAGTAGAAAGCTTTGTATAATATACACATTAAAACAAAATCACGTGTCTGTTATAAAAACACAATGAGTTAACTAACATGCCACGTGTCGCATTTTGAATCAAATCGACAAGCGACGCGCGTGCGCACACTTCCGGCCGTTAAGGTACCTTGTTCATATTGTAATAAGTAGGCCTGTGCCCTAAAACATGCCGTTAAAACGGGCTGATAACGAGGATTTCGGTATTCTATAAAAATTTTAAAATAAAAATAGAACCGACTCAAAACGCACTAAAAAGTAAAAAATAACTGTGTCATTTAGTTGCTTTAATTTACTTAAGCATATCTATGAAGTCGGTGCCAGCCAAGTTTAAGGAACCTTTATTTTATGTAGTAAAGCAGTTTGTGGATTCTAGGTAACGTCCTTAAAGTAGAAACCTTGGCTGGCATCGACTTCTAGATATGCTTAAGTAAATTAAAGACACTAAATGACACAGTTATTTTTAACCAATTCGACACGTATATTTTTTTTTTTTTTATATGTATGACCACGCATAACTTTTTACAGTGTTGTCCAATTTTGATAATTCTTTTTTTATTAGAAAGGGCATACATCCAAGGTGGTCCCATTGTCCGCATGTTAGGATCTGATGACGATATCCTGGGGAAATTGAAGGAACTCTTCAAATTTTGGAGGCACGCTTACAGCGATTTCGGTTTTTGTCTCGGTATCAGTAGCTTTTTGGCTACTAGTGCCGTATAATATACTATGACAGTATAGCACGAGTACGTTACGTGGCGATAAATCACTAAAAAGTAAGAAATATAATTTTTTAACAAAAAATAGAACCGACTCAAAGCGCACTAAAAAGTAAAAAATAACTGTGTCATTTAGTTGCTTTAATTTACTTAAGCATATCTAGGAGTCGGTGCCAGCCAAGGTTTCTACTTTCAAGGACGTAACCTAGAACCCACAAACTTCTTTACTACGTAAAATAAATGTTCCTTAAAATTGCTGGCACCGACTTCATAGATATGCTTAAGTAAATTAAAACAACTAAATGACACAGTTATTTTTTACTTTTTAGTGCGCTTTGAGTCGGTTCTATTTTTTGTTAAAAAATTTTATTTACTTCTTAGTGCGTTTTGAGTCGGTTCTATTTTTATTTAAAAATTTTTATTTCTTACTTTTTAGTGATTTATCGCCATGTATCGTACTCGTACTATACTGTCATAGTATATTATAAGGCACTTGTAGCCAAAAAGCTACCGATTTCGAGACAAAAACCGAAATCGCTGTAAGCGTGCCTCCAAAATTTGAAGAGTTCCTTCAATTTCCCCAGGATATCATCATCAGATCCTAACATGATGACAATGGGACCACCTTGGAAGTATGCCCTTTCTAATAAAAAAAGAATTATCAAAATCGGACAACTCTGTAAAAAGTTATGCGTGGTCATACATAAAAAAAAATATACGTGTCGAATTGAGAACCTCCTCCGTTTTTTTTTCGTTGGTTAAAAACCTGGTGGTTCGAGGCCTCAGAGGCTAACCATTGAACTTATGCGACAGTACTTTGCATTTTCGCAATAAGGTCTGCAATGTTTTATCATTTTGAATCTTTTGTGTGTATAATTACGACACGCCGCTCCGCTCTTTTGTCTTTTCGAGCCTTTCACGACCGTTATCGTTTAGGGTTTAACGTGTCGATCACCTCGGAACTAATGACGATAAACAACGTAACCCTGGGTTGAACACGTTTGTTGTGAAACTGTTCTTCAGTAACAACCTCTCATTAGTAGCTGTTGTATGTTAACTGTTAGACGTAGGCCTCTTGTAAGGACTTTCAACTACTGTGCTCTTCAGCCGCTTGCATCCAGTCGGTCGTTTGATGTCATAGGTCCACCTAGTGGTCTAAGCCGCATGATCAAGATGGTATTTAGCTATGAGTATATACTATAAATATCTGATAAGCGAATAAGCTTCTCCAAAGATATCGATATTTTTCTATTATGCTCTCGTATTCCATTAGTTAAATTCTTGAGCCTCGGGATTTTCAAATTCTTTTAATATTTTCTTGCATTTTATATAAGGTATCAAAACATATCTACTATCATCATATCAGCTAATGAACGTCCACTGCTGGAAACATACCTTTTTGAGGACTGTCTGACGGTGCTGAGCAGCCTGTGGCCTTGTGACTTGATTTTTTTTAATTTTGTGTAAAGAAGTTAAATAAATAGTTCTACGTTAAAAGGGGCACGTCGCATTTTTTACGCGTTCGCCAATAGAGTGAAAAGTCGGAAAATTCTGTCCGTTTCCCGCCCGCCCCCGAATTAGGACGGCCATGACAATTACATTAGCGAGCGCAGTCACGACCTCGAGATGAGCCCGCTGTTAGCGCCTCATCAACGTGTTTGTAGACCGGCCGCAGGGCTTTGCATAATGGCGGTAAAATTTAGTTTGGCCACGTAACATTTTAAATAGATCGGCACATGTTTATCAACGTGACTTGATATCAGTGTTGTAGGGAGAGAAATCAAAGGTTAAGGCAGGGCATTGCAGCGACCCTCACTTGGCACTGGAGCAAAACTTCCTCAAGGACCTATCACTCTTGTGTTATTTGTGCTAAATAAAAGGATGGCGAGCTTAGTAACTACTTACTCTTGTTGTGTGTTTTCGGATGTAATGTTTTAAAAAAATCGGCATTTATTTATCAAAGTGAGTGACACTTCGATATCCACACTATATAGGGATAGGGAGTAAAATCAGAAGAAAACGGCGCTTAGACCCAAATCCAACGGTAGACGCAATACAAATCATTACCAAACGTCGTGATGATCGAGTACGAAGGCTTAATAAAGTGCTCTCTGTAGCTCGCGAGTAGAACCAACTTCACAATTCTGGACCGCTTTCTGTATTCTGTTGGAAAAATGTTTATAACCCGAGTCGCTCAACAGGTTAACGACAGGATTAAATTAATGAAACGTGTTGGATTATTAATGTACACATATCATAATATAATTAACAAGCTGTTTGCGAGCCAGCCGTAGCCTTGCGTAATGACCATCATTGCATTGTACTGCGTTAGTCTGCGTACTACCTCCTAAACTAATAACTTTTAGCCTATTCTAATGCTATGTAATGTTCATACGTGTATTTACTTTTTAGAAACCATAGAAGCGTTGGAATTTGAATTTTAGAAAATAAAAATTTTGAATAAATGTTTACGATAAGTATTTTACCTGTAGTGTAGTGACCACAACACTAGGTAACCTGTATCGTGGAGATTATATCAACAATATGTATTCTAGAGTTTTGGGATTAGTCAAAAAAGAACAATTCTCAATCTGTAATTCTCCTGTCTTAATAATACGAAGAAGTGCATCATCAAGGTTAAGTTATTACTTGAACTTTTATGTTTTTCAGTATTTTGTATACTCAAGAAAAAGACAAATTAATCGAAAAATGCATCACTCAGCATCGTCTGGCCTACCAGTCAATCATCATCATCATTATTATCAGCCTCTCTCCTTATATTTAGGGATGTGTAGCGTTCACCCACGCTGCTCAGGCGGGCTTAGGATGTTTCATCTATTAACAATAACTATCAGATGTTGATGACAGTGACCGGGACCGACGGGGGTTTAAAACCACCAACTTTCCGACTCCAGATGACAAAATAGTAAATTAGTAATTCCACCTTCACTTCGTCTGTTTATCCTCTCATGTCATTGTAAGTGGTCCATAAATTTCCTTTCTTCTAATTTTCATAAAATTATTGTCTAGTTTTTTTTTATTTTCTAAAAGCCCTTCTTTCCCTTTATATTATTTACCTTGTAACCTGCTCTTGTCAATAGCTAAAAAGGAATACAATTCCCCACAAACAAAATTTAAAGCTGCCATAAATTTTAACACCCTAACAAAAAAGCGTCTGTGATACTGTAACACAGATAACAAACCAAATATTTGCTCTTCCTTTGAGCAAATTTCCTTTATCAACGAAAAAACGGAATAGCGGTACATACAGCCTTGTAAGATTTATGACGTTAAGGAACCTCGCACACGAGGCAACCACTAACACGATTAGTTGTTGTCTTGGTCCGGGACCACGACTAGTCTAGTTGCTAAGACTAGTTGCCTTGATCGCAGCGGCTACATCGCAGCAGTCGCTGGGATATGTCCAAAATTATGAACCACCACAACGCTTGTGGAGCATGATATATATTTGTCAGGCTGGTCCACTTAAAGGGCATGATTTTCGATAGAATTGCAGGCATTTGAGGCTTAACACCTACGCCCCAGATTAATGGACACAGGGTGGCACTTTGTAGATCACGTTTCTTGAAAGCGATGGTTCTCCACTTATCATCACATGGGCCATCTGCTTGGCACGTCAGTTATAACAATAAAAATAACTAACTTAAAATTACTGGTCATCGCGTAGTGCACGAGGTACCTTATAATTTATCTCACTCTTTCCGGTTTCGTGCGACAGAGACAAGCTATAGTTGTCGAGACGCAGTAAGATGCATTTGATCTTTATCAGCCATCAACCTTGGTTTTGGTTATATCATGAGACAGACAGATATCATGGCGCTAATGCTATGTATTTGGGTTACGCATTGTTGACAGTCCACAGATAACACGTGAACTAGATGGTAGAATTATACAAATAAATGAAAATTGTGAAAGCGGGTCAAAGATGGATGTGTGGAGTACCATTAAAAAATGGTGGTTCCAAAACTGAATTATAAATCTTTAGTAAAAGTTAAGTAAGCTCATCTGTGTAGTAAAATAAATACGACATATGTTTAATTAAATTAAAGCAACTAAATGACACAGTTATTTTTTACTTTTTAGTGCGTTTTGAGTCGGTTCTATTTTATGTTAATAATTTTTATCCAATTTGCAATAGAACTCTGTAATAAAAAATTTAATCGAGACTTCTTGATTTCCGTTTGAGAATTCAGGCGTCAGTAAGTTAGACAGTGTGGCCTTAATTAAAGGTTGATGATGATGATGATGATAATGATGATGATGATGACGACTAATTGATCAAGATGTAGGGTATACCGAAAATCAGGTCAATAAGAAGTGGTCTACGTGACTCGTTGGTGTTAGGCTGAGGTTTCTACCAAAACTGTTTACAACGACGCATTGTTCAACTGACGTCAATGTATCCTAATAAAGCTACTTGGTAACGAACAATATCTGATTCGGTATCTACATACCCTCATAACAATACAATGGACAACCGGCAAAGAGCTTAAAATTGCATTAATTATGGCTATGTAATAGCTTTCGCTATGAGACACTGTATTATCAGAAGTGGGATACTTGGAATTAAAGGCGAGTTATTATTGTACCAAATCAGTGATGGTGTTAGTCACATGCAGTGGAATTATTTGTTGCGTCATTAGTCATCATTGTAGTCTTGTTTAATGTCCTACGGGCTTAAATTGTGGGAAGGGGAAACGTTAATCGGAATAACTCGCGGCCTGAGTTAGGGGTGTGCCTTTAGTGAGGCCAGTTACTTGGAAAACCTTGCAGGGTGGACTGCGAATGTGTGCTTAATCCAGTTTCGAGGCCATATGAACGGACAACCTAGTTGATAAAACTTCAGTATAATCTAGCTGAGTATAAGAGCAAAATTGCTGTGTCTCAGGCTGAAGCATATAGTTGCCAGTTATTATAGGCACGTATTACATCCATACATCAAGTTGACAGGCATGAGGTAGACCATATAGTACGCATTACGTAGTGTTTGTAGTGTCTCCTCGAATTAGTGCGTTGTAATGCGAGGAGGCGATAGTTTCTCACTTAACATTGTGGTCCATTTGCTCGTAACGTCAACTAAGACAAAAATACGAATTATTATTATTACACTTCAATTTGGGAGTTTCTTTTGTAGTTTTTTTTATTTTTGTTAATTGCAATAGTAAGTACTCGTAGGTGTGCACGAAAATTTATTGCCAATAGAATCAGTTTCTAGATAATTCTATAGGCAAAACAAAAACGTACGCAAAGTCTATTTAAAGAGTCGTTGTCACCCGTGGGAGTGTAACGAGGATCTAATTACTGCACTATCAGCAGAGCGGTGGTGGTGGTGGGAAGGGGGGTCTTATCGTGAGCTTTTTGATGACACTCAAAATATTCGATGGCACGCCAGGTTTGGTTTCGTGGAAACACTCGTATGATTTACTAATATGTTCGTATTCAATGTACATACGAGTTCATACCTTTTCAAAATAATAAAAAATGAACTTAAATGTGTCTTTGCGAAATAAGTACAAATATTTTGTCAATTATTAATTATTTTTTACTTTATTGCATATCATAAAATAATAATTTAAAAAAAACAGTAGCATTTATAGGCAACAATTGCTTAGGTTCCCAGCTACTACCAGTTGGGTTTTAGAAGTTTTAAACACTAGAAGGTTTAAAAAGTTGTAAACCATTTGTAAACTTGCATTTGTATTGATCTAAATTCTAAGCTAACCAAATTGTGTTAAGATAACTATGATAGTGACGCTATCTACAGGATACAATTAATAATTTTTATACCATTGACACTGTTATTTAGCTTGAATGTCATATTTCTTCCATTATAATTAAAAATACCCACATTTTTCATTAACAAAAATATAAACTAAATCAGCTCGTCCTTTTGAAAGGTAATACCACAGATGCATACACACAGAATTAATCTGAACATAGATAGACAAATACACCGACGTATGTTGTTTCAAGTAAAGGTTCCTTTCTACGATACTTTGCCATAAACAATAATAGTGCGTATCGAGTCAAATCTAGGATAGCCATTTATGCCAGCCGTGTGACGCAGCTAACACAAATAAGGGCATCTTGAATGAGGTGATCACCTGCGTTTGCGTTACTCATTACATCTGATTCTGAGACATCTATATGAGTTAATAGTTAATAGATATTGCTATTAATAGTTATTTCAAAGAACTCATTTTCAATACCTTTAACTCAATTTTTTGTAAAAAAGAGAATGATGCTGTTCTTTCGCAATTGATGAATTAACTTTTAACGTATCCCTTCGTACAAAATTTTTACATGCTTATAATTAATTGTTACCCTTTTCATGCCTTTTATAATTCACGGAATAAACAGCCGGTCAATTTAAAGTAAAATACGATTGATTGCCGATGAAATCGTAACACATGAAGATTAACATCGTTGCCTATCTGACAAACCTAGGTTGCGCATTATAGAACCTGAGTCTAGCATGCTCTGTGGAGATCTATTCATGAATCATTTTCTCAACTTTGAGGACTGTGGCAAGACTTTATTCACGGTGTTCCGCCATTTCTCCCTGTTTGTAGCGACACGAATAGAATTTAAGATAAGATAGACTCGTCTAGTGAAAATCATCTACTTATTCTGTAAGTTGTTACTATAAAACAGGTGCACTATAGATACTTGGTTGTTCCCATCAATCAATATAAGTAAAATAAATAAATGTACTGAGATAATTTCTACTAATCTCTTGTCATCGTGACTCGAATGTATACCGTATACAAAGAACCATTGCTTCTCAGATTAATTCTCATAAAGAAAACCTGAAGAACATCATAACTTTCAGCGCTTCGCAGAAAACATAACGTGGCCGTATCAAACGAGTATAATCTCTGTCGATACGCGAAGTTACTGCGAAAGCACACCAGAGATTTTAATAAAGACATTTTGTCTTGTTGCTGAAGTATATAAAAATTGAAGGAAATTTGTATTGTTTTTTTTCCTACTCTATTAAAATAAACCTGGTTTTCTTCAATGAAGTGAATAAACAGGCAATTTATCGCGAATTAACTTAATGAAACCATAATATATTACTTAACTATACATAGCCATATATTACTTAACTATTTGGCATCTATGCCAAAATTCACCACTTCGCTATAAACAATGGTTTTCCACATCCAATGTCTTCTTGATAACGTCTTTGACTGTGGAGACAATGTCGCTTTACTTCACTCGTAATTGAATTCTAACCTTGATCGCGAGATTGACAATTTCCAGTCTACATATCTTACAGTGTTGTAGGAACGAGAAGTCACTACTAGTCCTTAAAAACATTCCGTCCTCGTTTGTTCTTCGTTCACGAAAGCTTCTGCACTCGCCCAAACTCCTTGATGACGTTGTCGCAGTCCTATTAAGGACCCTAAGAAATATACTTAACACGAGTAGCAATTTACTGTCTAGCGTCACATCGCCCGTACGATTCTCGCCTTCCTCAACTTCTGTAGGATATACACGTGAAATAATCTCGGACAGCGTCAGTATAATTCCAACCGCAATCGGCTTCGGACGCGTCGCCTGGCGTTAAAATAAAACGCCGGCAATTCGTTCGTATCTTGAAAAATTATCTACGCTCGCAAAAATTGTTTTGCAACACCAATTATGTAGTTTATTGAACCTTGTCAGCATTGTGAATGTACAAGATGCATATGTAGCTGATATTGTTAACTGTTTACCTGATAGTAGATAGTGGAGTATCTGTGGATTAGTGGATTAGTGCTTTATGAAAAGGGAAGGATAATAAAGATTTCAGTGGTATGTACCAGTTTCAGACTTGGAAGAAGTTGAAATGATAGTGTTGGTATAGAATAGATTAGTTTAAGACTTTGAATTAGTTTTAGTGATAGTGTTATTGTAAAGGATAGTGGTGCAAGTGTTGAAGATGGCTCGGCTAGCAACCAGTGCCGTGCAGCTATGCCAGAGGCTGCAGGAGTTGTATCCGCAGAAGTTTCAGTTTCCTACAATGAAGGTCATTATTTCTGAAAATTTTTGATTTTCCAGCATAGATAACTCAAATTTTTACTGATATTTATATAGCCTTAAAAAAAAACAATTGTGTGTTATAGCCTTAAAAAATCCAATTCTTTTTTTTTTAAATAATTTACGTCTATGTGAAGCGAAATTGTCGATTTTAGTCTGGAATTGCTGATGAATTCCTTTTTTGTTTTTTTAAAAAATTACTCGATTCCTATATTCCTATTCCTATATTTGATGCCTAATTGAAAATTCATATGCAAGTAGAACATATATAAAAGAAATTTAAATGCTGTGAAAATTATTTATAGAAAGCTTCTTATTTCTTATTTGTTGGATGTTACTCCTCAAGGAAGTACGAAGGTCTCTGTTTCGTTCTAGAAAATAAACTACGTTCTATTTTTCTTGACATCTGCCTTGTTCATAATGGGCTTAATGGATATCAAAAGATTAACATTTTTGAGATTAAATGATACGGATTAAATGGAAAAACCCTTTTTCCGTTATTGTTTATTGTTGTTTTCTGATGTATGCATATTAAGGAAGGAGATAATTTCCTCCATTCTAATACAAAATGTAGAACAAATTTGCAGTATGATCTTATTTATTTATTTCAAGTAGACTGTCATACAAGTACTTTTGAAAAGTCGTGTCTGTTATTAAGTGACTCTACCGCCGGTTCGGAAGGAAGCTGTCGCCCAGAAGAAACTCAGCAGTTGCTCTTTTTAAAAATATTAATTTTAGCAGTAGGTATATATAAACTTTTATTTAAGAGGCAAATTCATAGCGTAAAATCAGGCAAGTCATTAGTCGTACCTCTGGTGATGCAAATATAGGCGGCGGTAGTCACTTAGTGTGAGGTTACCCACATTTTTGTTTGCCCCCTCTTATAGATTTAACAGTAAAAAAGGACAAACGAGCTTTAACGAGGAAGCAATAAATAATTAGCCAAAACAATTCAAGAAGGGAAATCAAAGTAGGGCAGGAATACGTGAGGAAGCGCTGTCTCATCCATTATTAATTGATAGCGTGTTTTAATTGACGAGTCGATCAGATAATCAGACAACGTCGTATATAGAGTGAGAGCAAATATTTGATGCGCACTTTCCACGTCGCATTGTTTTATTAAACCTCGCGCCTATGCTCCTGGCATTCAGGGTGACATTACTGTGAGTTTTTAATACCTATAGTGAACAAATTATAACACATTACGAGCCTCGTTAGTCCAGTGGTTATTTTCAGAATTTCTGAATTTTTCGAAAGAAAAAGTTTTTAGTTGGAAGTTGGGTATTGGTGGTATTTTATTCACGTACCTCGAAAGGCAAGGACTTTATGTTGTTTGTCCCGGTCATCATCCTGACATGTAAATGTTAAAGTCAATTAAAATGGGCTTTGAAACATAAAACTATGTATTGATGATGATGAACTCGCAGTCAAGCAGCATAAGTCTAGAAGGTGGCCAAAACCACCAAGAGCAAGAGTGCAATGCCAAGAGGATTTTCCGTCTTATGATTCAATCTATATAAACGTGAGGTTAGGGGGCCATTGAATGTAGCGGGTTGTTCTGATGATGATGGCTGTTAGGCCGGTGAGATGGGACGCCGAGGCGTACGTGCATTGTCACGTGTACCATCCATCATACACCACACGTTCTATTAGCGTACCACTACGACACACGTCGTGATCGAGACATTTGTCGGGACGCTGTCGTTTGTGACAATTTGTGTACTCAAGCTTGTTTGGTCAAGTGATCCTTGAAACATTGTTCGTGTGATCACGATATTGCGTATCGTGGATCCAATTTTGAATCAGGAATCCGCAGTCGTATTAGAAAAGCAAGAAGAAGAAAAATGTACTTTATTGTACACCATAAATACAATAGACAATGACATATAATAATGAAACTTAGAAGCTAATTGCACAATTGGCGGTCTTATCGCTCAGAAGACAGCTCTGACAGACAACCAATATAGAAGAGAGAAATAAGTACAGAAAACAAACTCGGGTGTACGTACACAAAAATGAAACAATTATTACATATGTGTAATGAAAAAAAAAAACATACAAAAACATGAAAAAATAGATAATAGGCTATCTTGGTAGAGTCGTTACAAGTAGTCTAACATAATGATTCAAAAGTGCTTGTAATCTAAGTCTTTTTGAAATAGACGAATTGGGTTGTAATTTCGTAGCCGACAGCAAACGACAACAGCAGACGACGTGTCGCAATGACGCTGTATTATTGTCGCAGTGATTTAAATATAGGTATTTATATATGGAAACGACAAGTGTCGTTGTCGCACGCCACGAAAATTATTTCATTGAAACACATACTTGTATCAATCAGTGGTATCGCTGCAGTTCTCGTCTGCAGTCGGCGACAAACCGGAACATGTTGAATTTAAATGAAAGCATTATATTCAGGTAATTAGTTATTTATTCAACTCTCATAGATAGATCACTTATGATGCCACTTTCACCACACAGATTTATTCATGAATAAACCGAGAACCTGCACAATGGCCAGACCTTCGTCATTGATCAAATTGAAAAGATTTTACCCCTTCCTTCTAACACAAATAAAAATCTATATAAAATTTAAAAATCCATTTTTAAATTAAAAAGCAATTAAAACGCAGTCGAAAAAGATTGCTTTTTGTGCGAAGCGGAGTGACTTGCTTGTTATCTAATACCTTTGTATGCAGGGGGTTTCGGGGGCGAATATGCGATCTAGCTAAGTTTCATTTTTAGAAAACGTATAATTTCCAAAAAAAATACCAAGCCAAGTTCGGTCCACCAGACACTCATATAACTGTGCTATATATAGCTCTTTACATTAATTAGCATATTTTTGTGAAACCAGCAGCAAATAATATTGAAATCATATTATTATTAAAATTTCATCATTTCTGCTGTAAAAAACTTACTAAATCACAAATCTTGCGAAGTGTTTTAGGCTAATTAGCATTTTTATTGCAGTATTGCTTCAATGGTTTTATATAAACTACTAATTAGATTAAATAATGATAGTGTGTTTTTAAAATGTATTTAAAAATAGTTTATCTATTTCTAAGGACCTCTTTATAGGAGATGAGACAGATATTAGTTTCACCATGCTGCTCTAATGCGGCGGGCTTAGTGATTGATTATGTTTGATTCATTGACTATCACTATTTGATGTTGATGATATTGACCTGGCCCGATGGCTTAGCGTGTTCTCCGAGGCACGGGGGTGTAACGCTACAAACCCACCTCCGAACTTAGAATTTTGAAAGAAATTTTCGTTTTTTTTTATATCGACTACAAGTTGGCCCTTGACTGCTATCACACCTGATGTTAAGTGATGATGCAGTCCAAGATGGAAGCGGGCTAACTTGTTAGGAGTGGGACGAAAATCCGCACCCCTTTCGGTTTCTACACGACATCGTACCGGAACGCTAAATCGCTTGGCGATACGTCTTTGTCGGTAGGGTGGTAACTAGCCAGGGCGAAAGCCTCCCACTAGCCAGACCAAGACAAATTGAGAAAAATCTCAGTCTACCCCGCCGGGAATCGAACTCAGGACCTCCGTCTTATAAATCCACCGCGCATACCACTGCGCTACGGAGATCGTTAAAAATTACTTACTTACGTAAAATGACGTGTACTATTCTGTTTCTGCGGATTTTTTTCAAATGTAATAATGTTCAGATGTAACTCAGTCAAGCGTAAACCTGTCATCATCAAAAAAAGTAAAAGTCATTCGGTCTAGTAACTCGTACGGCATGCATGATAATATGCTATAACACATGCAGACGCATAACGGCAAGTTAGTTTACGATCCTAACAAAAATAACTTGTGCCGATAAATGTGCGGAGATTTTTTGTTTATAGGAATACTAGCGGGTGCCTGTGATTTCATTCGTATGGAATTAAACAATTTTTGTATAAAAAGTTTTATGTGTAATCATAAATTCACAATAATAACAAATAACAAATAAATAAATATTATAGGACAATTACACACATCGCTATATAGCCCCAAAGTAAGCTTAGGTAGCTTGTGTTATGGGTACTATGATAACTGATGAATATTTTAAGCTATTGCATAGCTTCTATCGCGGGCCTTGAGCGTAGAGACCGAATTCAGAAATTCCGTAACGAAAAACCTAACACCGCTGGATATCAAAAACATAATATAAAAAGCATAATTTCGGCGTCGACGTCATTGGGAGCGTGGCCTAGCGGTAAGGAACTGACGGGATTCGAACCCGCGTCTCTCTGGCAATCCGGGCACTTAGAGCGCCTTACCGCTCGGCCACGGTCCCGATGACGTCGGAAGGTAAACATAAGTTGATAAAAAATGCTATGCAATAGCTTTACCGCGGCAGTCTCCGAGTGCCCCACATCTTTTTATTTATATATATTATACATAAATACTTATAATATATAGATAAACACCTAGACACTGGAAAACATCCAAGCTCATCCCAGAAACATTTTCCAGATGTGGGAATCGAACCCACAGCCTAGGACGCAGAAGCAGGGTCACTACCCACTGCGCCACTCGGTCGTCAATGATATCATCATTACCATCTATCAGCCTTTTAGAGTACCCTAATAAGGCCGGCCTCCTTTCTTACAGTTTACCCTATGATTTCTTAACGTTGGTACTCTCTAAGGGACTAAGTAAAGTGTAACCCCACAAATTTCCCATACTTACTTATGAGATGACTTCTCTTTCTTTCGAAAAATTATCGAAAATTTCTCGGAAGAAAGAAAAGCCATCTCATAGTGCGACTTGAGACTCGAAACAAGTGTTATCAGAGGAAAACCATTTTTTTTCTATTTGAATTGAGTGTTATGCACAAAGTTACGTTGAGTCGCCTAGTCTAGAACAAATGAAATTATAGTGGACTCGCAGTCTTTAGTTTTATCTAATTTAGACATTACATTAAACTAAATCAAATGGCATTGATATTGTATATGTATATTATGTAATTTGTAATCTGAGGTTTTATTCATTAAATAGAAAATAGTTTTCATTATGTAATAATCAAACGATTATATCTAAATTAAAATTCAATTATAAATGTTCTTCTTCAATCTAAATTACGTAATAAACTAATAGAAATCGTGTGTTAGATTAGAGGATATTGATTACGATAATTAATTTAATTATTTTTCTCCCTTCAAGGATTGTTTGGTATTTGGATTGCTTTAACGATAGGACCGCCTTTGCATGCTTTTATTTAGATTAAATTTCTCTTCTATGATGTGTATTATCAAGGATTTTTTAATAAATAAAAATAAATAATAATAACATGATTAAGTAGACTTTGGCATTTTAGCTTAAATTTTTTTGCCGCATATTTTTAACAAAGAATTCTGGTAATAGGATTCTCAATTCGGGCGAATTTTGTAATTAAAAGACGTGACCACTTAGCTATTAACCCCTGGGGGCCTGACAGTTGACAACTGCTGTCAGTGTCAGTTACGGGCGTAGTGCCCTCCCGCTCGCGCGCTGTTTTCTATTTCGGTCTGATACGTTACTCTACAAAAAATTAATAAATAATCTTCTTTTAAGCCATATTTTGCCATTCTGTAAAATGTAATGACTTGATTGATATATTTCCTAACTTTTATCTATCAAAATGTTGATATAATCAAAGCTTTATATATTTATTTTACGGGTACAACATTTTGGAACTATGTTGTGCGTTGGATTACGAAAAATAAATGAAAATACAAACAAAGTCTAAAGAACTGGTGTCTATGCTATCTATTTATTGTAAACAACATAACAAAAACAATTGGTATGATCACCATAAAAACATTTGAAACACGATCCACCCGACACTTCGAAATATAAAAACAGCTAGGGATGTGTTCTTTTACTTTTGGTAATTTTATCGACAGTTATCCTTTTTGTAAGGTATTATTATATAATGTAAATAAAAATAAAATGATTCTAATTTTTATTAATTTTTACTTTTAACTACCTAAAGTATTTTCGAAATGTTAGTGTAGAACTCATTTCTCTTGTTATTTAATTTTACATTTTTTAATACACCGTCATGACGGAGCAGGTCTTCGTCGGCGCTAATCTTAGCCTCATCGTCATAAATGAGGATGAGGATATCGGCCGGCGGGTTTTTGTCCTCTCGCCAGTTTTCTGCCATACTGTAAAATAAATAAATGAAAAGTTATTGTCATCATGTGAGCACACGGATCTTTTGATTTTTTTTTTGTTAAAAAAACTCTAAACATAAATTTTCAAGTAGCTTGTATTTGCTTTTTATAATTAATTTATACAAAATACAAATATAAATTGAACCAAATTTATCGACATCTTTTACACACGGCGATGTATCGATACATCATTATGTCCTACTTTACAAACAAACGGATTCTTATTGGTTACCGGTAAACCGTCCTTAGCGCTTCACAAATAAAGACCAAAATAGCTCGTTTTACCAATACCAAACGAAACTGTTTTGTTTGGTATTGACAGACCAAAACGGTCGCTTTGAACTCAAGAAACGTCAAATTTTAGTTGCACAATAATAAATAATTTTCTAATATTTTACAATAATATGTTAGTAAATACTTATGTAAACTACTTCCAAGTAAATTTTATACATTTTTAGTAATATTTACTATCATTCACATGCGTAAATAAGTCGTAATTCGGGAAGATACGTATCAGATGTTTTCATGATTTATTTAAAAATTTCGATGTATTTCTTAAAACAAATAACGTGAAAACAATCACTGTATGCAAAATAATGAGTTTTGTAATAAAAATTGTACTTACATTCAATAAATTTGCACAAATCACGAAAAAACACTCTTATAATTTCACTTTCGAGCACTGTCCAATAAGATTAAAAATAAACACAGAATAATACCAATTTCAATGTCAATGTCTTGGAAATTTATCACAGAATATGAAACAATTCTTTTTTTAAACTAAAACTTAGTTTTTAGCGCCTAATAAAATTAAACCTTCGTTGAGGCCCGCGGCAGCCCGCGGCTACCCGGGTAGCGACGGAGCTATAATGACAGCTGTCATTATTTGCCTGACGGTTGCCAGGGGACCCCTCGGGGCTGTGAAACTTTAAAGCCGGTTCGAAACTGTAGCGTAACGCTTCCAAGTTTCCTGACCCGGTTCCATCAGCCTGCTTCGTCACTCAAAAATATTGAACAAGCTCTGGTTTCACTCGACGATATAAGTGTATGGTGGATACCCAATGCCTCTCTTCAGAAGGCTATAAGTTTGATATTTTTAGAATGTTTACACGTAAAAAACTATTGTAAACCCATTGGTAGTTCCAAAGATTAGCCTGTTTAATAAATAAATTCTTCCGCTTTATAATATGTTGTTTCGACCTTAATTTATTATCACACCGACCTTTTCCTCGAGTCTAAACGCATAACCGCAAAGGTTCGTGTATTTTAGGACTTTATATCGTTTTTATTACTTGGAACTAGTCACAGCTGTTGTTTACGACCTTCTTTTTTCCTATAATTATTATTATTGTAACGCTACAATTTAACCTCAACCTCGAGTCCATTTTAATTCACTACGTCTCCGCAGACTAAACTTTTAGTGCCTTTTATGATACGAGTAGTTTGGCCTGCCTTGTTCGCGATCTCGAGGTAAATCGAAAATATCGCTATTTCTATCGTAGTGTTTGCTTTCGTTGAAGTCCTGAATTTTGTTCAGAAACAATCGCCTACGCTTTTCCTTTGTAAAATGTCCATTTACCCTCGCCTCATAAACTTTTGTTAATCTTCTTTTATCCATTATCTTTACATGCCCAAAGCATCTAATCATTCCTTCCTAACTTTTGTTACTACATATTCTTTTACACCACATCGTTCTCTTATCATACTATTCTTAACTTTGTAACTTAGGTCAAGAGTACCCTAAACCGACGGACCTATATGAAAGGATTAATGAGATTTGAAGAAGCAAGGATGCAAGGATCTTAGTAAACGGAGGGATATGGTCTCTCTTTGCCCACCCCTAAGGAAATGAAGAGTGATGATATTTATGTATGTAATGTGGTTCTTCAAATGGACTTTGATTTTTGACTTTGAAAAACTCCGCAACGATGCTGCCAAAAATTGGTAATAAAACGCAGCGCGCGGCCGCTGTAACTATAAAACTATAAAAACGGCAAGATCTGTAACCTCAGTGTTTTATTGGCGCTGTAAACTGTAAAACGAAACGGTAGGTAATGTTTCACTGTTCCACAAACGATATTTGAAAAAATGCCGGCCAAGTGCGAGTTGAATCTTAACATTTTAGTTTTCTCTTTTTGGTGTAATAGATACATCTTACAATCAGTTTTCCTTTTAAATTTTATTTTGAGTGAACAGTGTCCTATAAGTGATGACAATATACCCGACACGCAGAGTCCTTCAGCACGAACACGGGGTTATTATGTCATTGCATTTCAGGTTTTTCGAAAACAATATAGATTTAAAGGACATAGATAAAAATGTATGGAAGTCTGCCCCAGAGAAGTCTAAGAGATAATATATATGTCATTAAATACAACAGATCTTCTATTTAAATAGTAATAAAGTTACTTGTAGCTAAGCAGTCGCTGATAAAAGTTATGAAGGTTGATAAAAGTTGACTTTTCATACTACGACGACGGTCACGTGATTCAGAACACAAAAAAACTATTGAAATTCTTATATTTTTGATATATTTTCAAGTGTTTGTTATGAAACATGGATAGTTGTTCAAAATTCATTGTGTATTTAAATAAAATAGTTAAATATGAGCACACGTTTGGACAGCCTGGGGCAAATTTTGGCAATGTCCTTTATGCAGTAAAAAAATGGACAAAATTATATAATCACCTGTTTAGTAATAATTGTTAGCTATGACCCGAACTAGCTATATACTATGATATGTATAAAATATTGGTGCTTCACCCCGACCTTGACGAGAACCGATTCGATCGGTTGAGAAGTTAAATCATGCACAAACACACATTCGCATTTTAAAATATAATTTATAATTTACATTTGGCAACATTGTATGTTGATGTTACACCATTCTTACGATCTTAACACAAAGCTTCCTTTGATAATATTCATTCATATAAGAAAATTTCATAGAATTGTTTTCGGAGTACAATTCCCGATATCAATATCCCCAGCTGTTGGTGTTTTTGTTTACACATAATATCCGTTATGTATTACTTTGCGTTTGTATGACCTGGCGGTACAGCAGCGCAGCAGCATTTAAATTCAAAATCGTTTATTTCAAGTAGGCTTATTACAAGCACTTTTGAAACGTCAAATTGGACTATTTGTAGTGACTCTACCACCGGCTCGAAAGGCAGGCCCTGTTGAGAAGAGCCGGCAAGAAACTCAACAGTTGCTTGAGATTAAGTGTGTTGTTACATAAAGTTATTTATTTCACTTCCATATGTGAAGTTGAAAGCTGATCCAATTGCCTTTGAACATCTTTGCCATTTAAAAATTCATCTATAGTATAATAACCTTGCCTCAGTAAGTGAGTTTTAATACATTGTTTAAACTTATGCAATGGCAGATCTAAAACTGAATTGGGCATGCTGTTGTAGAAGAGTACGCCCAATCCTACGAAAGATTTTTGTACTTTTCGGAGGCGATAAGCTGATATGACTAACTTATGTCCATGTCTAGGAAGACGAGGCGAACGATTTCAAAATCAAATTAGTTTGTTTCGAGCAGGGGCTTTAAAATTTTAATCCCTTTAAACTTCTAATGACTTAAAAGGGTGGCAAACGTGTCTTGGTCCGAAAAGTGGCAGCGCAAGGCACCTACCCTTTGCATTTTTTAGATTTTTTCGCTTTAATAAATACGATCCGTATAGTGCTAGAAACCCCAAAGGACATTGCCAAAATTTGCCCCAGGCTGTCCAAACGTGCTCATATTTAACTTTTTTATTTTAAACAACTACCCATGTTTCATAGCAATCATTTGAAAATATATCAAAAATATAAGAATCTCAATCGATTTCGTGTTCTGAATCACGTGACCATTGTCGTAGTATGAAAAGTCAACTTTTATCAACCTTCATAACTTTTATCAGCGACTGCTTAGCCACAAGTAACTCTAATTACTATTTAAATAGAAGATCTGTACTATTTAATGACATATCTATCATCTCTGGGCATCTCTGGGGCAGACTTCCATACATTTTATGCTATGTCCTTTAGATGCAACAAGTGTACTTATCAAACATGCCATGTTTTAAGTGTACATAGATATTTCTACTATAATACTACCTTTTCTTAGCTTCTCTGCAAATCCTGCATATAAGTCTCTTATATGCATATAAGGCTCGGCCGCCTTGTTACTCAACCTATCAGAAATTGTAACCTAAACTTTATCAGTTATTGTTATGTAAGGGTTTGAAGAGTTAAGATTCTAGCTTTACATGAGATCTTACAACTTTTGGTCGACGTGTGTCTTGCCATTATTTTTCATGAAAATGTTTTTAGTGGGATGCGTATATTCGCGATCGGTTCGCGCCTTTCATCCATAACCTTGGGCGGGCGTAAATATTTTTTTATTTCGCGTATTTACGCGCTCAATGGATTGTGATGGCGGTAAGTTTCCATTCATCCCACTTTCAATGTTTTTCGCTTCAGAATTTTGGGTCAGTTGACGTGTAAACCTCTTTTTGATCGCGATTATGTTTTTTTATAGTATTCACAGACATAGGATCAAATAGCCCACTTAACGAAAAGTGTTAAAAAATATCGTGTAACATTTTGCAGATTGTGCAAGGAACACGCGTTAAAAAGTACGACTCTGTCTTCATTAACCTAAACCATAGTTTTAAGTTTTTTTTATCGACTACAAGTTCGCCTTTGACTGTTATCCCACCTAATGTTAAGTGATGATGCAATCTAAGATGGAAGCGAGCTAACTTGTTAGGAGCAGAATGAAATCCACACCCCTTTCTGTTTCTACACGACATCGTACCAGAACGCTAAATCGCTTGGCGGTAGGTCTCTGTCGGTAAGTCTCTCGTGTCTAACGATATCTATGGCGGGGGCCCACCTGATGGAGAGCGATGATGTTAACTACTTTTCCGTCCATCAATTATTACTATAAAAATATGAGATAATTTGCAATATTTAAAGATATTTCAGAACAGCATAATAATTCAGTAAGTATACAAAAAATGGTATTTGCGCAAAGATCCAGGTGAAATGAGTGACATAACGTCTCACGCACTGTAACACTATCAACAATCGTATCAGGTCAGTGCGCGAGCGGGCGACATCAAACTGTCACTCTGTTACACTGATCACATGATTACAACGCTATTACATCAGTTCATATTTACGTTGCTACACATACAAGAGCACCGCCGACTTTATACCGCCGTAACGAAGTTTACTGTATTCAATTAATAAACGCAATAAGTAAATATCTGTGTCAGGGATCTAGACGATTTCCTAGGATGCGTTAATAGACATAACTCGTTTGGTGAAATGGATAATTTTGATTTATTGCGGCGGAATTGAAAATATAATCTCTTTTGTTGCCATGAATCGAAAGAGAGAGTGGTATGTTTGGTTTTTCTACTATTCATCGCGAATGCCTCTTCGCCATGAATGGCAATGTCATTCTATTTATATTATTAAAACATTATTATAATATCCACAAGCCAAATAAAGTAGAAATAAATAAAGTCAAAACAATCGTTTCAACGAAGTCCAACTGAGTCACAATTAATTTTAACTCACAAATATGCCCGTACGCGACTGTCAACAATTAAGTGTAATTTACCCGCGTCGGAACTGTCGCAGGCGGCTAACATTTAAGCTATTTTTATAATTGGTAAATAATTACGTCACTGTGTTTATATTATTATTATATTTTAGTAGCTATGCCCCGCGGCTTTTCCAGTATAGAGTTACTATCGCAGTAACTTTGGTAAAAGAAGTGCTTAGTGTTCCAGACTATGATGACTATGATTTTTAGCTGAGTTCATCCGTAAAAAATCAATTTTATGGAATTGAAATGTTTCCTTTGTAACTATATGGTCTACTAATTTGCATGAACCAGCGTGGTCGGTTTAAACTTCGAGTCCCCGTGTCTTATAGAAAAGAAGAGGCTGCATAGATACTCTAGCAGCGTTTCGCAAAACAAAGATCTCAAACAAGATGAATTTATCTTGCTGATCTTTAAAGTTCGTATAATAAGACCATCTCTCGAGTGATTTTATTTATGAAAAACATCTCCACGTATATGTTTCAGAGCATAAATATGACGTTATGTGTCGTCTTTCAGTTAACTGTTAACGTAGTAACGTAGCTCCTGTTAACTGCGTCTTTCAGTTATGTTTGTTTGTGTTACACTAGCGCGCTATGCGGAAGAGACGAAAACAATGTGAAACAGTTCAGCGTTAAACTGTTAACGGTTATTTCATGATCCGGTCTTTCCGGCACACATTTTTTTATTTTTTATTTATTTGCTTGCCGTTTGCGTAAAGTAGAAACATTTTCGTAATAGACTCGTCGACGACGTTGATTTGATGGTAAGTGAAAAACTATCAACTATCAATAGGGCAGCATTTGCAGTAAGCAAGTAACTTGCTTACTCTCTCTCAAATGTACTGACATCTTCCGATGGGTTATTTTCAAGACCAACCTGATTGTAGGTAAAACTAATGGTAAATGAAACCCCTTTAAAACTCTTTAACACTGCAAGGCATACAAAGTGTCGCTCTCTGTTTAACTCTCGCATAGGTGATAAACCTCATGTGATTGAAGTTTTAGCGGCTACCAATTCCTTTACATCGGAATATAGCAATGTTGTAAAGTGGCAGAAATTAGCATGGTGGTAGTTCTTTCTTCCTCAGAAGAGCTTTTTCACAAACTGACAATATACTGTTACAACAAAAGACTTGCCTTCAGAAGTAGAATAGTTGCCCATAACTTTTATTTAAGTTTGACACCCTAACCCCTATTGTAGTGCTACAGTAAAATTATATGATAGGACATTGACACCTCCTGCTCAGCAATAGGCAACAAAGTTCTGTGCAAACAAAATAATGTCACTACACAATATTTTTATGGTCACGATCAATCCTTGATTAAGTTAGAACGGTCACTGAAAGTCGCGAACTCAATTTTATCTCTTAAGCGTAACGAATTAAAGAACGGTATCGTGATGGATGCACACTAAACAGTAATTAACAATGGGCGATAAAGTGTGCCGTGACTTGCATCGCTGAAGACATGTCTAGAGGTTACTGCACCTACAAGCGGATTTAATGAATTACAGCGAAGTAGGTGTGTTTTTATTTTAAGGAACATAAAATCAAAGGAATTGCTCTCTGTTCATCTAATAACTTGAATATTTTTCAGGATATCTTCATGAGAATCTTTGAGTATGACATGTCTCGTGCAGAGATCGAGAAATATTCTGTCTATTAAGGCATCTTCATCATCATCAGGTGCCTTCTTCAAAGTGAAGTTGGGCGGTCAGGTGGAGAAAATTCTTCCGGTCCTGCGAATCAGCTTTAAGCTTCGTGTAACTAAGCATGGTCCACTCTTTTACATCATCCAACCACTTTCTTCGCTGTCTCCCAGGAGAGTGTTTTCCGGGTATCTTGCCGTCTAGAATCAACCTTGGAAATTCGTAGAGGGATCCTCTTTGTAGATGCCCGAAAACGCAACTTATTTTCATTATAGCTGTCATCAGCTGGAGTTTGCACTTGGCTCGTTCGAGAACTTAAGCATTTGAGACGAAGTCCCTCCATGGAATTTTGAGCATTTTTCTCAGGCCCCACATCTCAAATGCTAGGAGCCGACGACAGCACTCCCTCTTTAGGACCCATGTTTCACAGCCATATAAAAGACTGGACCAAACGTAACGTAACGTAAGGCATCTTGGGCCAAGAAATCGTACAGAATTGCCTTAATGATCATCATAGATCACACTTAAAATTGAAGCCCAAATAGCTCCACAGTTACGTGTCCCGACCCAGGACCAAGAAGTAATAGGTTCGATGGCCGCAAAGTCGCACTTCTAACAGTATATAGGACTAATTGGATTTAATTAAAAAGAGAAATTTGTCATATTTAAAATGATGGCTGGCTATTATACATGAAAAAAGTAAGCAATAATTCGCGCAATTTCAAATGCATATTGCGGACTTTGTCGGAATCCAACACAAGGATAAAAAGATTAGGTTTATAAAGCGAGTCCTGTGTACGTCACAGAGTTGTTCTAGAAAGATTATCTAGTAGTGTTGTACATTTTCCGCTGCGACATATGAATGTATTTACACAAGTGTCAACAGATGTCGTTCTGTTAAATGTACACTGCGGCGTGTGCCACAAATGTGCACTACCAAGCTTGATTGTGTGTAAAATACACTTTTTACTTTATTAGACTTAAACTGCAATAAATTATGCAAGTTTTGAGTAAATAAATCTAAATCATCAGAATTATCAGAAGAAATAAATCCTACACTCATATTTATTTAGGGCTTATTTAGACAAGCAAAGTTACCTGCTGCGTGCACTGCGTAAATCCAAAACCACGAATTCGTAATCCTTTGAAGAATAAATTTAGTGACATATTGAGCATATATTGAGCAGTCAAAAGAGAGAAAGAAAGAGGTTGGAAAACGTGGCCGTGGAAGAAAATTTATCCAGGGACAACATGCCTACGTCACGGAATCGTCGTAACAACGGAGCTGTTAAGCAATTCCTCGTGGAATTGCGTAGAAACTTTCCAAGAAACTAATTTCTTTCGGTGCACGTTTCACTCCTATTCTGAGCATTCTCAGGAGACTACTACAGTTTTGAAACGTTTGTTTTAGAAATTTTAAAATGTCTAATTTTTGATTAAAAATTGTACATCGCTTTTGTAGCTGTAGGGCTCATTTTTTATCCAGAACTGCTATGCTTATATCCAAGCCAAGCAGCATTGTTATTTCTGGTCTGATTGCCGATACAATTAATATAACGTGAGGGTTAAAAATTGCGTGTTCCTAGCATATCCTACGAAATGTTACTCTGTTATACGCGATAGTTTTCGATATAACAACAGTCAGGCAGTATTCTTGTTCCATTATAGAAATAACTAAAGTATTCAGGCGGTATTCAGTTACTCACTAAAGAATTTAGTTTATAAATACAAATGTTAAACAGTCCATTAAACGCTTACCTATTTCGTATTATAGAATTCGGCACATCGACAGAAATGTTGATTTAGGTAACGTTGTTAGATGTATCCCGACGAAATGTCTAATCGCACCAAAACAACTAGAGTTCAATGTCCCTAATCTAGATTCTAACAGGTTAATTGATTGCCTGATTATCTTTAACAAACATTTACAAAATGTTTCACGCTAAAAAGTTTGGAAAATTGTAGCAGGTACCTTTCAACAACATTTTTTAACCCGCCCTGTTGTTTGTCTGGGTCAATTTCGGAACCTGTATCAGAATTTCCTAGTTAGTCTCTGTCGTAGAATATTCGCGTATGTGAATGCAATAATATAGCAACATAGAGCTGGTTTTAAGATAGTTTGAAAACGGTCATAATACCTACCATAGGAACTTCTAATATGATCACATTATTAACAAGGAAATAACTCATTTGGGTTTTGACAGTCTTTAGAAAAACTGTAAGCTAAGCTAGAGCATTTGTAAAATGGATGGATATATGAAGTTTAAACCCACCACGCTGCTTCAATACAAGTTGTCAAGTTAGGGTTACAAGTACGTACGGCCCGTTGATTCCCATGAAACCACAATCAATTAGTTAGTTAGTAATTTAATTTATACATTTGTTTAGATTTCGTGTAATTTCAAAATCTATTCATTTACCAGTTAATTTCATACATTTAATTAACTCTGCTTTAAATCAAAATTTAAATGTTATACGAATTTAAACTTTATGTTAGTTATGTTAAAAGCTTTTTCAAGTATTCACTATCCTATTGCAGTACAAATTAATGTGGGAACGTTACATAGACCATGACAGTATAGCCCGATTGTTTTACCAGTTGGTATCCAAACGTAGGCTTCGATGGGCGAATCCAACGCCCAACACAAAAACAAACATATATTTGCTGTTGTTAAACCTTTCACCAAAGAAATATGACCCTTATGTGCGTAGAATACATGTGTTGAATAATTTAACCAGTGATACAGGAAGAGATTATCTCAATGAAGGAAATCTAATACCGATGTGTGGATAGAAACAAATGTCATTTGAAAATGAACTTTATTGTGATCTGAATAAGAGTGCTTAAATATTAAAGAGTGGAAGAAACTTATTTGTACGCAGTGAAAGTTTTTAATTTGTTTGGAAGAGCTTTCGCTTGTGATAGACTTTATTTCGTACGTGTTAAGGTTCAAATCTGGTGTTCGTTTTGTGGATCGCGATGGAGTCATACTATTAAATGAACATTCTACTGGTATGTCAGCTGTCTGTATTTTAAATGGCTGTGAATTCATGCTAAACTACTTGTTTCCCGCGGGTTCGGATAACCTGATACTGTGAATACAGCCTCCCTAAAAAAAAGAATATTCAAATATCAAAAAGTACGATCTAAGTCGATTTTGATAGTTTGCAATATAAATCTCTGAATTTGAGTTAAAAAGAGTTGTACTTAAATTTAATTTGCGTGTGAGTATACGGGCGCTATCTCCTAAAAAAGGTAAAGTAAAAAAATCCGAAAGTTTTAAGATATTATTGTATTTACTATTAGTACAAGTTTTTCTCTTAGTTAGATGTGATATGAGTCATACTAAAAAAACTGATTTAATCTAAAAAATCTAATCTTTTTAAATATAACAACAACGATATTTATGTAATTTCTATTTATAAATCCGTCTGTTTATAAAGATTAAGATCATATATTGTAGTAATACTAGGTACATCTATTTGTACTATGGAGACAAGATTTGTTTTCATCTGTCTGTTCGCTGTAATCTATGTGAGATTGCGATCAAAATTATAGATATGGTGTTGCAAAGATTCACATAAACTCGTTTGATGTCTTCCGTCATACATTGAAAATCTGGCATAATGTTACCAATGTTTAAGAAAAATATCATAATTAATTTAGTTCGAGGAAACACTATCTAAACTCGACAAATCAACAAAGCACGTTACATTTTGCTGACATAAGATTCTCATGTGATGTCGACTCTATATGACATTATTGTAGAGTTTTAGGCCAAGCGGACAGCTCTGCCAAAATCGGACAAAAATCTACGTATGTGCTTCTCGGAAACCGACGCATCTAGATAATATATTGACTCCTAAATATTCAACTATGAAAAGAAAATCTTTTACATTACATACAGGCCACTTCTCGGTAAATATCAAAATTAATAAGTTGTTCATTGGCTCCGCTTGAGGGTATTCCTATGACGGTTTAACTTGGACCAATTTGAAAAATCTTAATTGGATCAGTCGGGAATCGAACCCAAGACTTCCGTTTCATATACCGCGCATACCACTGCGGCACTGAGGCCGACAAAGTATTATATAGTCGTAATATCTTCCAACATCACCTGTTTGCTCTGCCACGTCGATATGTTTTCTCTCCATTGTACCGCGGTATTTACTGCAGGTATATAACGTTGCACTGATCCGTTCGCATACATTCACTTCCATTCAACTCTATTATATTTAGCTCTTCACGCTTATTTATTATATTTACCCGTGTCTAACTGTATATTGGCGATGCTGCCTTACTTTATAGTAACAGTTGACATAACAATCAAATCGCACAACTGTAACGATGTTTTAGAACTCGACATTTTTGATTTCGTCTCTATCTCTTTCTGTCTAACAACGAGAGAGAGAGAGATAGATAGAGATATATAGATATATAGAGAGTGTCAAGCTCATGAAAACCATCGCCTACAATAAAGCAATAAATAATAAAATAAATATTATAGGACAATTACACAGATCGCTATATAGCCCCAAAGTAAGCATACTCGTAAGTTATAGCTGCTGTGATAACTGATGAATATTTTTATATATATTATACATGAATACTTATAATATATAGATAAACACACAGACACCGGAAGACATCCATGCTCATCACACAAACATTTTCCAGATGTGGGAATCGAAACCACAGCCTAGGACGCAGAAGCAGGCTCACTACCCACTGCGCCACTCGGCCGACAATAGCAATATTTCGCAGGATAGGTGCTTGTAAACGTCTTATATAAACCATGCTTAGATTAATAATCTTGCTAATAGCGAGACTTTATTAAACAACTATGAATTGAAATTTAAGAACATGTTTATATTAAATACCACCAACTCCATGCTGCAAAATTTTATTGAGAATTTCTTGGAAGAATGAAAAGCTCATTTTTCGTAGCCCGACCCAAGAATCGAACCTCGAACCGCACACGTGATCCGTGAAAACACACAGGCTATCTACTAGATAGGCCAAAGAGGCAGTATTGACCAATTTTCCTTAATAAAAACAATACCTTTAGACATGTGCAAACAGATAAACAGTATTAAGATGTCGTAATATTCGTGATACCATATAAACACTCAATAAATTATGCAAAGACTCTGGATTTGTTTATTAGCACATATCAGCAGTATATAATCCTACGTCGCGTTCGAATAGAAATTTCCATTTATATTGCACACTTAACGAAATTGGATATTCGTGAACTTCGGTCGTGTTGCCAGTAACTTGAGAACTGCGACTACTTAAAACTTTAGTTTTTATTTGGTTGTTTGATAATAAAGTACATTGGAGATGCTATCCTTGTCTTAATAGAAAGCACTTGTTATAAATAACACAGTTGATATCTTTACACTAAATATCAATATCTATAAACTATTTAGAAAAGTAGTCAGATATTTTGCAAAGGAATGTCATTTCTATTTAGGCTCTTACAATTTATCCAAAACATTACACAGTTGAAGCTTAGTGGACAAAATATATAAATTAATTCATTTTAAAATGGAAAAATTGAAGAATCATGAAATAAAATTCTTTTCTTTCTTCATGAATGAATGAAATATCTTTATGGTACACCAAAAAAACAAAGAGAAAATAACTTAAAAACCAATGTCCAATTGGTGGTCCGCAAATTAAAGATTGGTTGGTTAATCTTCAAGTAACGAAAGAATACTTGGGATTTAATTGCCGTAGTAGTTTTTCCCAAGACGGATATATAAACGACCATCATGTTGTCAATGCTGTTAACCACGTCTCGTAGACATGCTTTAATCAATACTCTAGGTGAAAAGTTTGTCCCAGGATACGGGATTTCATTTTGATCCCTTTAATCTATTTATGCAAACGTGCGTTTGGAACTCTTTACCTTGAAATTGGCGATTTTACTTATCACCATTACAATATGCTGATTACGTAAAAATTGTATTAATATTGACGATTAAATGAATCAATTGTTCTCACGAAACAAAAAAGCTCACGTTTTAAATAAAGAGCTTAGAAATCGGATTATCATCTCTTTTCTATTGTTTACAAAGTTTGACATTTCTAATTGAGCGAGCCACAATTGTTTATTGATTGACGTTGGTATGTGGTATTGTTGAGTTATCAAGTTTCTTATCGTTTACCTTTGGAAGGTTTTGTTTCAATTGTAAGATATACCGAAACTCTTTGATAATATATCGGTGCAACTCATTGCTTACAAACAAGGGATTACGAATCTTAATTTTTAAGTGTTAGAGCTTATTACTAAATGTTTTTATCGAATTTTTCATAATCTAGACTGTACAAGGCAATTGAGATCTTGTGCTATTTGTTTTAAAGGTTATGATTGAACAGCAATATTGTCTGGTATTTTTATTTCATTATGGCACATTATTGAGTTTAACAATAGTATTATTGTTGTTTGTAACGAAAGCCTACTTTATTTTTAATCTCTATTTTCATAGGACTGATTGTTTTCCACTTATAATTACTATTTAATTAAGAGGATAAGACATTTGTTTACATTTTTCATAAATTAAAAGAGAATAAATCATTCTTGTTTTCTCTCATTTGTAGTTCGAATTAATTTTGATTTCAATTCGAACAATATCACAATGCTACAATCAATATGCCTATAAAATTAGTTTTTTTTTTTCATATTGGTAGGATTTATGAAAAATTGTAAAACGGAAAGTTTGTAAGAAAACTTTTCAGCAAATACAAAACTGTTACTAATAAAAGTTCTGGAATTAAACGGTTGTGTAGGTAATGAAAAATTTGTAAGATCTTGTAAAAAGCCAGAGAGACAAATATCTTAGCATTCCATGGATTCACCGTGCGGGTGCCGGGTCCATCGCGTGGCTGAGAGAAAAACTCCGAACAGAGCCCGAGACTTGTGACACGGGTGTAGGTTTAAAAGAGATCTCTTAGTGACGCGCGTCAACACTCACCTCTCACCAAGTTTTTCTCCCTGCCCAGCCAAATTCGTAAGGACCCTACTAGAGCAGCTTTGGACACTCGTTCCAATATGGAGCTTACTGCACTTCTAGTAAGGCCAAGGTCTTTTAGCAGGTTATAGAGAGACTTCTCTGGTATGCCTCTCGCGCCCACTTCTACCGCGTGTAAACTAACTAGATAGCCATTTTTAGTTAGTTCATTAGTAAGGTTATAATATTTATTTACTTTGAATACATGGTCTTTGGATGTTTGTTTCCCACGACACTGTAAGCTCAACAAGTACTATACGTTTGATTTGTTTGGAAAGAAGAAATATGTCCGGTCTAGATGTCGAAATAGCTAAGTCTTCCGGGATTTTATAGTGCTTTTCATACGTGTCCATTAATATAGTCCAATCAGGTGCAGATCCCAGAATTGAATAAGGCTTGCTGGTGGAATTGGTACTTGAGTCTGCTTTAACGAAGATATTTCGCTTATATATTTATGGATGAACCTTAATTCCTAAATAGATATTTTCCTACGAATTAGATTTGATTTGCCGGAACAGCTAACATAAACTGGCACCTCCTGATAGATTATTTTATCATACCGGTATTAAATCTACCAGACGTCAACGGGACTGTCAGATTACGATACCGTATCTTTGGCATCGCGATGTCACTTGCCATCATGTTGTACACGAGATACTGATCTAGTTTGAACTTGCCTGTTGGGATAAACTGTGTAGTGGTTTGCACAAGGTCATGGTAGGCACATTGCCTGAAAATAGTTTTCAAATATCTGCCGTATGAGCTTATTCTTATCGGGCGTGTAAAGAACCTTTGACGGCCTCCGTGGCGCAGTGGTATGCGCGGTGGATTTATATGACGGATGTCCTGGGTTCCATTCCCGACAGGATAGATTGAGATTTTTCTTAATTTCTTTTGTTCTGGCTCGTGGGAAACTTTCCCCGTGGCAAGTTACCACCTTACCTTGTCGGTAAGGTGGTAACTTGCCAAGCGATTTAGCGTTCCGGTACGATGTCGTGTAGAAACCGAAAGGGGTGTGGATTTTCATCCTACTCGTAAAAAGTTAGCTCGCTTCCATCTTAGATTGCATCATCACTTAACATCAGGTGAGATAGCAGTCAAGGGCCAACTTGTAGTTGATTAAAAAAACGGATAAATAAAATGAAATTCATATTGACTTTATGATTTAAAATATATCAGTATTAATATAGCAAAAATATATCAGGTCAGATTGACGGACACAAGGCTGTGCGTTCTGTCTACGACATTTTCCTTGCATTCCTTGCGAAGGTCGCTATGCGATGCTTTATTAGATAATACCAATTAACATCAGGTAGGCCATATGACTTTGTATCCACGTCGTTGTGAAGAGAAGACCTTTTTGTGACAGAGCTCGTCAAGAAGCACTACCATCATGATTGTTACTACCTCTAAACAGGTGTAATTGCTGGCACATAAGGCTTAACAGCTTATTTTTTTCTCGAGGAGGACATCTCCGATTTCGTAGGGGAGATATCGGTCATGTGGGACTTCTCCACTAAAACCCCCTCGGTGGCCATCCTCAGTGCATTTGCGAGGAAACCGGCTCTCTTATGAACCAGTGCTTTTCTCGCGCTATGCCTCTTGGGTTCATCGACGTGTATTTTCTAGAAACAGTCTTAGTAACAGCTCAGGCTTATCACCTAAGCCTTAAATAGATTTTTTTTATCAACTACAAGTTGGCCCTTGACTTCTATCACACCTGATGGTAAGTGATGATGCAGTCTAAGATGGAAGCGAGCTCACTTGTTAGGAGTGGGACGAAAATCTACATACGTCTTTGACGGTAGCCACGGCCAAAGCTTCCCACCAGCCAGACCAAGACAAATTAAGAAAAATCTCAATCTCCGTTTTATAAATCCACCGCGCATACCACTGCGCCACGGAGGTCGTCAAAAAGATGATGAAAGATGAGCACAGGGCGGCACCATGTAGAATGTTATTGTTGCCAAATGTTGCTATGTTTAGGCCATAATTTTCTATTTACCATCAAGTGTTATAGGACATGTTCATGCCCTGCGCAAAGTGTTGTTATGTTTATAGGCGATAGTTTTCCACTTAGGCGGGCCATCTGCTTTTGAACCATCATGGTACGAAAAATAGATAATAGATTCTATTAGTCTATATATAACATAGAGGATACGGTTGAAGGCGCTTCTATCCACGCATTCGATACATGTTTGTTCTGATAAGATAACAAAGCAAATTATGCGCCGCCCACTCTACATTCTCTACTCTATAGCAGAGCACGAAACCCAGCACTTCAGTACTTCAGGAGCTCTGAAACAATACGCTCGCCGTCACTTTATAATTATCGCGCAGTGCAAGTGATTACCAATATTGTAACAGTTATCTTTACATGAGTAGATGAGAGATTAGGAATATTAGTGTGGGAAAATGTAATAATTTTTGATTAATATTGATATATGCTTTTATTTTGTAAACAAGTAGCGTTCAGAAGTGATTTTCTTGTTACAGAGATGTAGACAGCGAATCATAATTCTTAATAAAACCAAAAATTTACTCTTAGCTGAGCTCCGCTACTTTTAAAGATAACAAAATAGCAAATTCTTTCAGTATCTACATTTAATGTTTTGAGTTTCTAGTCGGCTTTTCTCAACAGTACCTATCTTTCGAAGCAGTGTCGCTACCACTACTTAGTTAAAATTGACATTTCAAAAGTTTTTGCAGTTTGCAAGAAGTCTTCATCAAATTAACGGTTTAAAAAATCAAAGGCAGGTAGTAGGTATTTCTTATTTCTATAATAGAGAAAAGCAAAATTAAAAGATTGCAAAAAGGTTATTTAGATAGTTATTTAAATTTATTTTGATTTCGTATGTTCGGGTTTGTTTGTGTTAGATTTGACACCGTTACCTACTTGAATAAAATTTTAATATCATACATATGAAGTAAAAGTTTGACCGTGTTTATTTTTGGCGTTTTAAAATATCGTTAATATTCTCTGTCTTAGTGTTAATTGCTGTTAGACTAGTACAAAAGACTTCTTTCCCTAACTTTTGCAGCAGTTATGGAAAAATATTAATATGGTGTTTATATAACAGCATGCAGACAATTTTCGATAAAATTAAGATCCTTTTGCAAAATTGTTCAAATATTCAAATTGAAATTTTCTCAAAAATAAAAAAGGGGTATAAAGGGAAGAGGAATCATTAAAAAACTTGGTACGAATCGGCAAGATAATAAAAAAGTTAAATAATTTATTCCAAAGAATCACGGACTACCCCCAAAGTATAGCATAAATATTATAGGTCAAACAGAAAACCGCCTTTTTTGAAGTCAGTTAAAATACCGAATCCTTCTCCTAAATCCACTATCAAAAACACCACAACAATATTTTCAATCAGATTTAAAATTCAAAATTAGTTTATTTCAAGTAGGCTTTGTCAACAACTACTTTTAAAACGTCAAATTTGACTGTTTATAGTGACTCTACAGCAGATTCCTGCCGAGAACAGTTCAAATTGAGAACCTCCTCTTTAAAGAGCTTAAAAACGGTACGGTACAATCGTAATGGCACGGTATCGCAGTGATAAAGTTTAATTTTACCGCACGGTTACGAGAGGTTTTAAATTTCAGGCATTCCGTAAACAGCTTCCGTCCGCATCTCTGTAACACCGCCTTCTCTGTTTACACTATTTTATCTAATACTAGTTGTGCGCTGCGGCTTCCCTCGCGTTTATTTATCGCGTATAAAGCCTAATATTATATAGGTAAAAGATTTTCAATCATGAGATTGTCGTATTCAACCAATAAGGTATTTTATATAACGATGGTTTTATAACTCGACTGTGTTAGTCTCAAATTCGTCTATATCTATAGTGTAGCATTAGTCACTGAGAGTTACAGAAAAATTAAAAACTTACTTTTTCTGGTTCTTGTTAAAACTCTTAAAGATAGAGGTAAAACCTTTTTACGTTCAGCATTAAGTAGATACTTAGGCTTATTAGGAAAATAGTTTTCATTAAAGTTTCCCTTGTTTATCTATAGATAACATTCCGTATTGGAGTACCTACGAGTAACAGTAACAATAAGTGCCAAGTGCTATATCGAGTGACATACTCGTATACTACGGGAAGGTAGCGAGGCCATATAGCGCTTCCCGAAATGCCTACACTTATAATTGAGAGACTGCTGACGAGGCTGCAATGGATTGTAAGTATCTGTGTGTGTTTGTTATGTATGTTTTGTGATTTTTAAAATTATTATTGTAGCATAAGATAGGCCCCGAAAATCGTCATCGTATTCGGGAGTTTGACTTGATGGGACACTATGTCCTGACTCCTGAGACATACGTACCTGTCGTTAAAAAAATCAGTCTATATATTCGGAAAATGTATGGAAAAAAAGTTTTCTTCGTAATTTTTTTTTAAATTATTTTTTTTTAATAATGGTTCGTAGATGAGTGGAAAAAATCTAAGAATGTGAACATTAATTCAGCCGTAAAAGTATTTGAAATTAAGATTTACTTAATCCCACCGAAAACATTTCCATATAAAATGTTGCCAAGGCGAGACATAAGACTCATACAGTCATAAAGTTATCAGATCAACATCTTAAACGGCCGAGTGGCGCAGTGGGTAGTGACCCTGCTTCTGCGTTCTAGGCTGTGGGTTCGATTCCTATATCTGGAAAATGTTTGTGTGATGAGCATGGATGTTTTCCAGTGTCTGGGTGTTTATCTATATGTTATAAGTATTTATGTATAATATATATAAAATATTCATCAGTTATCATAGCAGCCATAACATAAGCTACATACGAGTACGCTTACTTTGGGGCTATATAGCAATGTGTGTAATTCTGTAAGTCCTGTAATATTTATTTATTTATTTATCTTCTACGTGCTCGAGGACCTACACCTTTACACCTTAGTCAAAATATGTGGCTGTATATTGGGTGCAAGAATGGATTTAAAAACTCTGCATAACATAAGAGATGAAATAATTTCGAAAACCAAACCGGATTTGGCAGTTCAATAAAAATCACTGGTAATCAACAAATTGCGGTATCAATGATTACAAAAAAAGATTAGTTAATGCAACTTGATGTAATTAATGGAAACCCACACATCCAGTCGATCGTGATATCGTAATAGTTTGTAATTATTTTTGCAGTTGTGAAGCTAACGTGTAATCGAATCCGTAATATTATATTACCGGTCCACTTTCGTAATTGTTGGATTGATTGCAGTTCGTAAAGTTAATGGTTTCTAAATTATTTCAAACTAGAAGACTCTCGGGGTTTCGCCCGCATAGCTCCCGATCCCGTAAAAATGACAGGATAAAAAGTAACGTAGATGTTATTTTGATGTATAAGATATATTATTATAAAATTTCATCAAAATCAGTAGTTTCAGTAGTTTTTGCGTGAAAGAGCAACAAACATACATCCGTCTTTCCTTCCATACTTACGAACTATCACGTTTATAAAATTAATAGGATTTGCTAATGCCCGATTTCGGGGGTAGTTTCTGAGAGTAACAGTAACCTATGCGTTAATGCAAGCTATCCTAAATTTCAGCCACATCGAAGCGATACATACATATAAACTTAAACACCTCTATAATATAATGGTGATAACCCTCAAAACCTAGTAACGCATTAGTAGTGTAGGTAGTGACGTGCTCAATAGCATGAGTGCAGTGGATCTAAACTCTACGTAGCCTCTGTTAGAAAGGGGCACAAGCCCTGTAGTGTACATGCCGTAAAAACAGGCTGAAGAACATGAGACTTTTAAATTATTTCTTCCGGTATATATTCCGTGCGAACGAACAAAGTTCGGGGAGGAAGAAGTCATGTATACAGCGGATTAAACGACGGACACGAGCTTCATAACGGAACGATTTAACGACGATTATAAACAAATAATAAATTTATTACCGAAACAAGCTTCCGGCGGCCGGGAATCGAATCTGGGGCCGCGTTCATTGAACGACCTTCTTTACTCGTCCGTCACATTGACGAGATTAAACGAACGCGTTACAAACATCCTGCATTCCCGTAAAGCTATGAATCATTACATTTTATTTACAACCGATTTCAAAATATCTATAAAATTATGAAATAATTTTTCTTTTTTTATAGCGTATAATGAACTGATCAGTTGGTATCACCGCCTATAGACATTAACAACACCAGAGGCACTTTTTCTGATTCTGTATTTGCTAGAGCAGAACCCCGTGGCTAAATAAAATATTAGCTCTCATAACAAATCCTCTTATAGAGTCGTCAGAACTAATATACTCAGCCCCAGACCACATTTAAACCGAGACCATGGTCTTCCAGTTGACGCTTTTATAAAGGCACTCTGCCCTACATAACATTCATTTAGCCGTTCTTGGCAACTCCAAGAACTTGCTGTTGCCCAAGGAAGCTCTAGCAAATATGCAATGAAAAATGGTAGAGCTTTGTTCTCTTATTTACCACACAATAATGTAGGTATGTATGTTATCACCATAACCACTCGACAATGGGTCCCCAATTTCTGACGTCATCAGCAGCGTTATGGGAGTATCAGGATTGATTCACTTAGCTCACAAATTCCACTCCCACGGCATTTTAAACCAAGGTTTGAGTCTCACATGAGACACCCCAAAAAAAAGGTTTCGTCTCCCACTTTCTTTTCACCCTCGGACTCAAACTCCGACAAAACTTCTTGTCGAACTCTCAGAGTCGCTGCTGTTGTCTTATTAAGGAACCGCCAGCAAATACGCAGTCAGGTAAAATAAGGCTTAGGGATGCCATATTTGGCACACAATGAGGTATGTTAGCGCCGTATCCACTCCACTGGACGTTTGCCAGACGCCAACATTTTGTCGCGTCCCTGCAGCATGTGACGTCACCTGATGAGAGCGAGATCGGTCCAAGTTAAAAACTGTAGCTTTCTTTTTGTAATAGGCTTCCTATGGGAATGTTTCCTATGTACATGAAAAAAAGCTATTGTTCCTTAATATACAACACCCTGTGAATTCATCGAGGGTCCATAAGTTCAAATTCCTAGCTACACACACACTACACACTTCTTCATCGGCACTACAGAGGTCCACCAGTCATCATAGATAAATAGGGTTTGAAATTCCACAAAATAACGTAAATAATCTATCAATGCCAACAAGAAGTGTTACAGAAAATACACCGCTCATTTTATTACAAACTTCAAGGTTTGGTAGGCATTTTAATGGATATGACATTGGAATTCTTCCAGATTCTAAGAGTATATGATTACCTCTTTGATACTAGTCATTATAAATAAATAGATTTAGATAAAATCACATCTGCAAACCGCGCGAAATCCATAAACGTTGAGAATACGCAATCCAAGCTTTGATAGACACTTTAATTGATATGACATTGGGTGTCTCTCATGTCTCAGCTCTCAAGAGCTGGTGATTACCTCTTTTGTCGTTTACATCTGATTCCAGAACGTCTAGAAAGAGGTCGTTCGCTCGATTTGCGCCAATTGTATACATTAATACGACCCCGACCTTCTCGTGGGTTGTCGTTTAGTTTGATTCACGAATGAGCTGCTCAGCTATTTAGCACGCGAGCTCTTGGCCTTCGCAATGTTTAGTGTGGTGGAAAATGTGCGGATAATAAATATTTATTTGTGTTATTATTAGATGAACTTGTGTTGGTTCTACAATTGTTAAAATAAATATTTTGTACAGGTTACGCTACTTAAAAAATATATCTTTCCGTTTTCCTTACTTCCTTTTGATACTACTTTAATATAGATGTGTTTTAGCTTGAATGGATTAATGTTTTAACTATAGAATAGCTTAACCAGATTATTAAAAAACTTGTCATTTGCGAAAACAAGGAATTAATTTCATATTCTAGGATAGATATTACGCACAGACCGTTAAAAAGTGGGTAGTAATAGAGTCTGCTCTACATACCAACTTCATTGAGTGATACAATAACAATAAATACTTTCTACACAATATTAACAATGTGGTAATAGCCTTAGGTATAATTATATAACATAGCCTTACTGGGTTATAAAATAATATAATTATAATAATAAGGCAAAACTAATCGTCAAATTAATAAACTGCATGGTCCGCTTAAGCTCCAAACACGCGCCGCTCACCGCCGGAAACGGGGCTGTTTTATACTCAACGATTGTCATTGTAATTTTCGCATTACGATGCGAGCCAATGATGACTGAGTTTATACTGACTGACTGAATCAGTTCATTCGAGGACTTTACCACGGACACTTCAGTGCAAGGATTTTTAAAATATTTCATTCAAAAACGAATAAACACAGGTCACGGACGCGTTCTGTTTTTAAAATACATTCATTCGTTTCATTAGAAAATTATATTGTTCACAAATTTTCTTTTATTCAAATAATTCATCCAAATAATTGCTCGGCGAGGAAAAAGTGTAATATAATTGGATCGTTATTGGATATTCCCAATCATTAGTGAACTAATTTAGACATTATTGTTGTAATAATTAACACTAAATAAGGGAATAGTGTTTTATGAAGTGTGTTTTGATTCGGTAATATATAGGGAAACATGTATGTGTGTTTATTGTTATAATTGTGTTACTTTATTTGGTGTTACCGCTGTGTTGTCGATAAAATGGTTGTATGGTACATCACTGATTGGAAAGTCGAGGTAAATTGTTTATCTTCACTACAAGCATATTATAATATATAACTACCCTACTTTTATCCTATTCGACAGTCCTTCCGGACCTAAAATAGAGTTATGGAACTCAGACCTAACCACGCTGCTGCAATCCTGGCTGGAGGATTTGGTGGGATAATGTTTGGACTCTTGTAACGATCAATACCAGATGTCAATGATAACGATCGGACTTCAACACCCAATACTCAAACGCAAATTAAATTTAAGTACATCTCGAGCCGACTTACTTTGACAGTTTACAATAGAAATCTATCAATAAGTAAATACGAGACGTACTTCAATTTGAATTGCATTTTGCATTTAAATAAAAACTACATGATGAGCCACGTCCGCCAGCTCTCAGACTACATTGTATGAACTGGGTACCTGGCACCCATCACTGTGTACTTACTACCAACTGCGCAAATAACATTTAGTAACTTTTGAATATTATCTTGAACGTGACTGTTTCTGAGAATCAAAAAAGAAGTTTATTTTTCCATTACAGTGACAGGTTTACACTTTACTGTTATCTGTTATGTTTAAATTACTATTTCGTGTCACTCGTTCGGAAACTGTTTTTGTCCATAAAACAGCAATGTAAGGTCTATTTTATTGGAAAGTAAATTCGAATTTAGAAAGTGATGTGAAAAATAAGTACATTTAGAAATGAAATCCTTAATTAAATCCTTTATTGTCCTAACTAAGGTTATATCCGTTAATTTAATTTATTTATTTATCCTTACATTGTATAAAACAAAAATTTTTAACAAAAAATAGAACCGACTCAAAACGCACTAAAAAGTAAAAAATAACTGTCATTTAGTTGCTTTAATTTACTTAAGGATAGCTAGGAATCGGTGACAATGGGACCACCTTGGTAGTGTGCCCTTTCTAATAAAAAAAGAATTATCAAAATCGGACAACTCAGTAAAAAGTTATGCGTGGTCATACATAAAAAAAAATATACGTGTCGAATTGAGAACCTCCTCCGTTTTATTTCGTTGGTTAAAAATTAAGTACAGACTTTATATTTTATTATTATACAATGTATTTATTATCCAACTCTTGATTCAAATTATTCTAGATGAAGCTGTAATTGAACCACTAACCAATTAACATAAATAATGAATAAACTAAACGTGGGCGAATTCATGGGCAGATTTAAACTGTACAAACTTTTTACTGTTGACAATATAATGAGGAAAAAAGTAAGGAAATAGCTGAATATTTAATAAATTAAAATCAAACGGCGGTGAATACTGCAACCGAATACACGTGACAAGAATTCATTATAATTAGCATATAATAGCAAAGTGTATAACAATAACATAACATAACATGTATATAACATTATATTACGTGTGGTGATGTGCGTGGTAATCGTGATAATTATTGTAATATTTATAACTTTTCTTGATCGTTCTATGTAATGTGTTTTCAACTGAGGAAGGTTAGAAAATATTGAGACAAGTTCCTATTCAATTCAATGTTTTGTTATGCTAGTTATTTGTTACATGCTATCTCCAAAAGCCAATAAGACCAACTCCATAGCTGCCCTACTTACCTATGGTAGGAAAATGTTTCAGTTTTTATAAATTGACGAAGACCTTACTATTATCGACCATCGCTCTGTTACTGACAACTAAAGATCGCATTTCTTAAATAATTTTCAAATTTTTATAAGAACCGTCGATAACATAGCATTTTACTGGTGATATTTTTGTAATGCCGCATAGTATTTAAAACTAATGATAGTTTCGAATACTACGCGGGATACACAAACAAATATTACCTCTTTATAATAATACACACAGCAGAGCTGCCAAAACCACGACAACGGCGAAAGCAATAAAATCTAAAAACTATGACGTTGGTTTGTTGCTTCAAATATTTTTCAATCAGTTTAGCCATTTTTATTAGACCTAGATCTTATACAGTTTAGGCAGCCCTAGTATAGACTATAGAGTAATTATACATATAGTATCTAAAGTGTGTGTTTGTTTGTTACAGAGCGAACAGTCGTCACCGTTTCGCCGCTGGACCACGGGCAGCGGTGCCGGCTCCTCCTACCGCCACCACGACCACCCCGGCATCTACAGCAAGGTAAACCTTCACCCAAGCCTCCACTGTAGCTCTACCTACAGTTAAGAATTAGACGAAGCGAATTACTGTCTGTGTACACTAAATATTGCTTTAAAACTTGAAAGTTTTTAAATAGATTGTTATTCACAACAGCTGTAACAGTGCAACTGAAATACACTGTAATTAAACAGGAAGGCGTCAACAGTGTCACTTGACAACGGCTGATAAAACTCAAAAATAAACCGACGAGGAAATGTTTTGCAAATTAATGTGCCTATTAACGAGTAACATGAGCATTTTCCGGTAAACATTGAAATTTCAAAATTATATAATGAAAATTATTGAGTTCAGATCTCTAGATTAAGGAACCTTATTAATAGAAGTACCCGCCGTTTCTTGGACACTTTGAATACACTATCTTTAGTATCCGAACACTTGAAACAAAACCCAGTCACCTTCTTAAGGTGTTAATGCGTTAATGCGATTAACATTTTGCGTATCTTTAGTTAGGTTTTTCGCTATAAGTCTACGTCCTGGATGACAGCATATCCGCAGCACGATACTTCCCTTAAATAATAAATGCAACGCGTCCGCTCATTTTTAGAAAAAATATAAACTTGAAAAAAAAACCGCCGATTCGCTTAAGTAATAGAATAAGTTAGTAATACGCGTATTGCTTATACTCGTTCACTTAGGCGTCGGCGTAGACTGGAACTTTTATCTAAGCTTAACGGTTGACGCAACATTATTGTATTATGGTCCTTTATGTTGTCCAAAAGCACTGCCACACTACTGCCTGTATGACGTCAACGTTGGCGTGGCGGTTACGATGAGGGTCCTTAACGTTGGTCGTGATCCACAGCAAATGAGCGAGGGCGCGCCCCCGCTGCCGGCGAGCACAAACGGCAGCTGCGGCGGCGTGGCGCGCTGGTCGCTGGGCCTGGAGCAGCTGCTGGCCGACCCCGCGGGCGCTGCCGCCTTCGAGCACTTCCTTAAGCAGGAGTTCGCCGCAGAGAACATTAGGTAAGCGAAACACCCAGCAAATGAGCGAGTGCGCGCCTCCGCTGAGCGCAGGCTGTTTGGAGGTTGGCCATTTGCTTGGTCCTTCAATTTAATTGCTCTTTACTGAAGCGACGAGCAGGCACCTGATGCATTTATGTCCTGTGCAGATTCTGGTGGGCGTGCGAGCAGTACCGCGGCTGCTCGGACGAGGCGCAGCGTGCGGCGCTGGCGGCCAGCATCTGGCAGACGCACCTGGCGGAGGGCGCGGCCGAGCCCGTCAACGTGGACGCCGCGCCGCGACGAGCTGCTGCGCAGAGGCTGCACCACGCGCCGCCGCCGCAGGACCTCTTCCTGCAGGTACGAACGTATTACCACCTTATAGCACTCATCCAGGTTACAGGAATCGTCAAATGCAAAATGGTCAACAATCTTGCATGTCTAAAATTAATAACAACAGGAATGAATCCGCAAATTTTAATGCGTCTTTCTTCTTGCAAGTTTGACTTCTGTTACTTTTCGTAGCAAAAATTGAACGTTGATAGGCTGATAATAATGACGATGATTGTTGTACAGGCCCAGAAGCACATCTTCAACGTGATGAAGTTCGACAGCTACCCGCGCTTCCTGCGCTCCGAGGTGCACGCCAACTGCGCGCGCGCCGACCTGCGGGGCCTGCCGCCGCCCTACGCGCCGCACTCTAGCACCGACTCGCCTAAGGTAAACATAATTTCCAAAAGCTTCTGGGCTGCTACATTTGATAAGCTAACTGGATAAATGATTGAATACCTTCTTGTTTTTATGTTGTATTAAATCCAACGTTCTGATGTATTGCAGTTGAAGAAGTCGGCGTCCAACGCTTCGGACCGGCGGCGAAGCGGTGCGTCTCTACTGCCGTGGAAAGGGCGCGCCGCGTCGCGCGACCGCACCGCGTCCGCCGCCTCCACCGCCTCCACGCAATCCGCCGCTGAAGATAACGAAGTGAGTATTTATTATAGTATAGAATTCAGCGTCCAACTAATCTAATTACTTTAATTAGCGTAATAAGTCCCCCGCGTCGTTTATCTATCTGTTCGCAATACATTCAGTAACTAATGAACAGCGGTTATCACGGAAAGATAGGATGATTCCTGAGTAAGGTTTTAGGATATAACTTGTTAAGGTTTTGTTAAAATTGGCTGAAATATGACGATAACTGTTGAAAAAGTCGCAAAAATTGGCTCTACCTGGAAACTTTTATCGAAAATGCTGTTTTATCAATTAGCTAATGTTTTATCAATGTATGGGAGGATTGTTACTTTTTATTATAATACTGGAATACAAAAAAGTCTGCTAGAGATAGCTAGATTATTTATGGGACACTTGTGAACTAACTCTTGGTAGATAGTTTTATATTTAAATAGTTTTATTAAATATATATAGGTAAACCACCCAGACACTAATAACATCACACAAATAATTTCTAGTAATCGGAATCGAACCCACAGCCTTGGATGACGTAGGCAAGGTCTTTACCAAATACATCAATCTGCTGTCAAATGATTTGCGGTCAGCACTGGCCTCAATACTACAAGCACACGATGCGTCATGCGCTTGGGTAAAGCCTCGTAAACAAACTTCTCAAAACTAGACAATACAATGAAAATTATCTCGCTTTAATAATTAATCACACATTACATGTTGCAAGTCATTCAACACAATACGTTGTTAGTTGTCCTCAAGAAAACGTCCCTAAGGGCGAGTTCACACTAGTGACTCTCAATTTTCCGTTGGACGACAGTTGTCTCTAGCTGGTCGCATTAGGGGGCGTTCATTAATTATGTGAGGTGTTATTGACAGTTTCTCGCATTCAACCCCCACTCTCCCCATGGTGACATGTCGTGAATTTTGCTGGATCTCCAAGCTTTGAAGTTCAACATATTTAATAATAACCATCCACTGTCAATCTATTGATTTAAAACACGAAAAATTTAAATATAATAATTTTATTGATATAATAATATTTGTAAAATATAATAATATTTTAAGGGAGTAGAAAGTTCGTTCGAATATTTTATGGTTGAACGATTGTCATGCCAGCCGTTTCCATTGTCTCTTTAATCAGTCGTCACGGCAAAAGAACAACTCGTAGAAGATCACACCTCCGTTTAATGATAAAACCACTTCAAACTGCAAGGCAATTTGTCATCGCCTACAGTAGGAACGTGCCCTTAGTGGAAAATCTCGGGAAACAAACCAAATATTTGTAAAACGACAACGCCTCTGACGAGTTGTGCTAAATGTGTTTATGTAAACAATCATGTACGAAAAAGTTAGCCAAGTTCGTACCAATTCACGCATACATGGTTCCGTCTAAAGCGGAAGAGTTTGTGTTTGTTTAAACGCGCTAATCGCTGGAACTAGCAGCAATAGATTCATGAGGAGTAACATTTGATTAGCTTTCTTTCATGTTTGCCAGAACTACGGAATCGATTTATGCGTGGTTTTTTTAGAGGTAAAACTTGAAGGCTTAGACTGAATCGACACAATATCTAACTTTATGTGGATAAATCAAACAATCAACATAAAATTGGTGTTACTTATGGGGCGTGTAGAGAAATGCAATCCGAAAACAAGAATCTGTGGCACAGTCCTCATAAGCATTCGGTATATGTACAAGTGTACGCTACCATGTTGCTCCAATTACCTTCTGAGCTCCATATCCCCTCTCTTATAAGGGGGGAGGTCTGGCTCTGCAGTGGATGGTTTAAAGGCTTTTAATGAAGATACTTTACCAAGATAAACGATTATCTAAGAAAATAGTGGTGTAATCGCAAGAATGGAAAAGTATTTCACAGTACGAGCTGGCCACGCCCCGGTACATATTTGTCCACGTTATCAACTTGCTCTCAACGTGTAAAATAAACACGTCTATTAATAACTAGGATCCGTAAGCCCTTAGCTCTCACGCCTCCGCCGACTGAATGTCTTGTTTACTAGACTGAATATATCTCGTGCAACACAACATTCTGTATTTACTTTACGACTATTTCTGTACAGCTACTACAAATATTTTAATTTTATGACAGTTATAATTAGTATTGTCGTTTACCTGTTTGTTGGCTTTTGCTTTTAGAATAGTTTATATCGTTAATAAACAAAACGTTATCGTTCTAAGCCTGCCAACCCGCATTTGAGCAGCGTGGTGGGTGTACGCTTATTATATACTAAGAGGGAGGCCTGGCCCTGTAGTGGGCCGATAACGGTGACGATGATGAGAAATAATAACCAATAATTATTATTATTTGATGCCGCTGGTATCAGGCGTTTCCAGCCCATAATGTTTGGAAATCCTTACAAGAGGTTGCAAAACTGTTGTTTTCATTGAACACAAGCAAAGTATTTTAAGACGAATGAAACCACAATGATAGTTTAATTCACTCAAGATTCGAAAAGCCGTCAAGCCGTTGGGACCGGCTTAGTGTATTCTACGAGGCTGTAAAATCACCAATTTCTCGATTGGGATGTACTGAAAATTTCACAGAAGAAAGCAAAACTCAGAAATATTCCGTGAACCGTCGAAACCATTATTTCTCATTGCATTACATTTATTTGAAACTATCCTGTCTGTCGTCAGGCGGTGAAGTCTGCGAGTGGTCAGACGCAGTGCCTGTGGTCGGGCAACGCGGCGCTCTGTCGCGTGCTGCTGCCCGACGGCGCCACGTCCGTGGTGGGCGTCGCGCCCGACGTAAGCGTGCGGCGACTCGTCGACCGACTGCTGCAGCGCCGCAACTTGCCGTGCGCCGCGTACGACGTGCTGCTGCAGGAGCCGGGGGGAGCGCGAGCGTTGGACGCCGCGTGTCCGTCGACTGCCGTGGGCGGGCGCTGTCTGTCCGTGGAGCGGCGGTGCGTGCTGCGGGTGGTGGTCCCGGGGCGCTGCGTCGCGGTGCGGTGCCGGCCCGCGCGGCGCTTGCGGCACGTGCTGCGGTCCGTGCTGCAGCACTACTGTCCGCCGCTCGCTGCTTGCCACACCGCGCTGCTCGGAACCACGCCACTGCACCCTGACACGCTCGTGCAGGTACGTAAAATTTATTATATATTTAATTATGCTTTATTTGTGTACCAAATTATATAAGAACATTCAATATTTCTACCAGGCAACCTGCAAGGAAATTACGACTGCAGCAAGTGCTGTGAAACAAAATATAAATTGATATAATCCCCATCCCCACCTAAGATGCGCCAGAAGTTATATCTCGTGTAGAGAAAACGATAATTGGCGCCCAGATAACCCGTGAAATCGTTATTATAGTTTACCTTATCTCCCCAACGCAATGAAGAGCAATATCTTCGATTGTGCGCCGCTGGGCAACCGTTTGTGTTTTCCTACTCGACGTCGGTTCAACTGCGTTCACGAAGGCGTCAAGGTAATAGAATGGACTCCCTCAGCTCACAAACTATTATTTCCAACACCGATTTAAGCTGATATTTCAATCTGACTTTCCCTTTTGAGATCGTTCGGAACAAGTCGTTCGCTTGTTACTAGCCGTTAAATACTCAAGAAAACATTAAAATACTACGAATCTATTATTAACCAACAGAAAATTCAACAGGCGTCTCGCGCAAACTTTAATAAGGATTAATATCAGTCACCATTTCCTTTTCTGTAGGGAACTTAACTCCAGTTGAAGACGACCATGCTTGACCAGAGTCAGGCAAACTTCCACCGCATCTCAATCGCTTTAAGTGCATTAATGTACCAATAATTGTGTCCATTCCATTATTCTATAACTCAAAAACTAATAAAAATACCGTATTAATATATGTTTGGTTTGCTGCAGGAGCTAGACGGGGCGCGTATCCAAATAGTGGAAGTGTCGAACAGTGCGAGCGTGCCCAGCTCCGCCGTCCTCGTCACTCCGGAGGCGAGGGAGCGGGACGACGATACTGACTCGCTGAGCGACGTAGCGCTGCGGGTACAAGATGAGAACAACGAGGACGCACAGGTATGTTATATAACGAGATAGTGGAAGTGTCGAACAGTGCGAGCGTGCCCAGCTCCGCCGTCCTCGTCACTCCGGAGGCGAGGGAGCGGGACGACGATACTGACTCGCTGAGCGACGTAGCGCTGCGGGTACAAGATGAGAACAACGAGGACGCACAGGTATGTTATATAACGAGATAGTGGAAGTGTCGAACAGTGCGAGCGTGCCCAGCTCCGCCGTCCTCGTCACTCCGGAGGCGAGGGAGCGGGACGACGATACTGACTCGCTGAGCGACGTAGCGCTGCGGGTACAAGATGAGAACAACGAGGACGCACAGGTATGTTATATAACGAGATAGTGGAAGTGTCGAACAGTGCGAGCGTGCCCAGCTCCGCCGTCCTCGTCACTCCGGAGGCGAGGGAGCGGGACGACGATACTGACTCGCTGAGCGACGTAGCGCTGCGGGTACAAGATGAGAACAACGAGGACGCACAGGTATGTTATATAACGAGATAGTGGAAGTGTCGAACAGTGCGAGCGTGCCCAGCTCCGCCGTCCTCGTCACTCCGGAGGCGAGGGAGCGGGACGACGATACTGACTCGCTGAGCGACGTAGCGCTGCGGGTACAAGATGAGAACAACGAGGACGCACAGGTATGTTATATAACGAGATAGTGGAAGTGTCGAACAGTGCGAGCGTGCCCAGCTCCGCCGTCCTCGTCACTCCGGAGGCGAGGGAGCGGGACGACGATACTGACTCGCTGAGCGACGTAGCGCTGCGGGTACAAGATGAGAACAACGAGGACGCACAGGTATGTTATATAACGAGATAGTGGAAGTGTCGAACAGTGCGAGCGTGCCCAGCTCCGCCGTCCTCGTCACTCCGGAGGCGAGGGAGCGGGACGACGATACTGACTCGCTGAGCGACGTAGCGCTGCGGGTACAAGATGAGAACAACGAGGACGCACAGGTATGTTATACAACAAGCGGTAGCCCGCGACTTCGTCTACGTGGTATTCTTTATTCAAGAATCAGTTTAACATTTTTGCCTTTTAGGGTTCCGTACAAAGGAAAATACAGAACCATCATTCCCTGTTTGTCTCTATAAGTTTCACATAATAGTCCGCGGTGGAATATATCTATACTTTAAGGATAGTTTGCTTTACTCATTCTTTCCTTTAAAAAACGGTAACACATTTTTTTGCTTTTTGCATTCTTAGAAAGTTATAATACACTATTGTCTGCTAGTATCCTATAACAAGTAAAGAAAGTACAAAACTAAAGACGCGTTTACTCCCCAGAGCGCCAGTCGCAGCAGCGTGTCCAGTGCATCGAGCGTGTCCGGCGACGGCGGCAGTGCGCGCGTGCGGGCAGCCCTGCGTCCCGGACACCCGCTGCATCACCATCCGCCAGGTCGGTACTTACAGCCCTGACATCCTGACGCCCTAACAATATAACGCATTTTCTTAGCAAAGCTACTAAACTACTAAACTCAATTAGGAATATTATGAGATGTCAATAAATGGTCAAAAACTCATATTTCGAAAAACAAACCCATGAATCAAAACAAACCAATGTAGTGTAGCAAAAATGTTGGATTTGGCTTTTAGATAATTGATTGAACTGCTGATAAAATACATCTAAATTATAAAATTCAATTTTTGTTCAATAATACACCCACGCTTTATATTATAAGGTGTAAAGTTTTTTTTTTATTAATAAAATCTAATTATTTCACGTTTTTACAGATTTCCTAGACAACCTTCGTGAGACTCAAAGGCAGAGGCTCCAACCGCGCACGCCGCCGCCGCTGCCGCCGAAGCCCCCGCAGCGGTCCGCGCCCACCGTCGTCTGAACACACAATTACATGCCTTATGGACAGGGCAATAAGATGAAAATTCCTCTGCACGATCTGTCAGAGAACGGTGTGTGAACGTTCGAATGTTCACATAAGCAAATCAAGATTCGCATATAAATTGTATACCTTATGGACATGGTATTAAGACGCAATTTCATTCGCAAAGATCGTTGTCGATTATGTAAGCTAGGGAACAAAGTTCATTTATAAATTGTATACCTTAAATCCGTGGTAATAAGACACAGAATGTTATGAGCGTTCATATATTACCACCATCCGCCAGGTCGTATTTATAAGAAGAGGCCGATTAAATTATATGCCTTATGGACGTGGCATTAAAGTACAGTTTCCCTCGCAACGAGCACCGTCGCTTACGTAAGCGGGAAAAGAACAGGGACGTTGAGTGTTTTCATAAGGTTCTACTATAAATTATGTACCTTATGTGTATGGTTTTAAAGCATAATCTTTTATAAGACGATTCATTAACTTTTATATAAAAGTATAGTTTTATAATAAATCATGCGTCGTGGACCTCGCTCGTAGCTGCAAAATGAGTTGGAAAATGTGTGAGCGTTCATAAATGCGTTTAAAACAACATTGATTTTTGTTTGTCTTCCTTATTAACAAGGACACTGTATTGTTTGCAGGGATCGTCGTCACATACGAAAGCTAAGTGCGCCGCAAGCGATAAAGATGCCTTTTTCCAATACTATATATGCTGATGACGTCATTTATGTCTATAAAGTACATGTGGCTTATCAGTAACATAAGATCAACATAAAGACTATTGATTGTATTAATTTAAAAGCTACTTACCACTATTATATCAATAACTTTTTATTTATTATAGTCAAGTCACGTGACTTTGTATAAGGTTGTATTTTTAACCGATTTGTATAAAGAGAAGTATTTGTATTCTGTGGCATATGTTTCTCTCAACAATTAGTTACTATTGATCGACATTCGATCTAGGTTATCTACTAATAATATTTAGCAATCTCGTACTTTATGTGAATGTTCCATTATATTAAGTATTAAAATAAGTTCCAGTGATTTGTTTGTATAATTGATAAACTAATTATGACCGTCCCAGTAGTTGGATTTAACGTAATTCCACTAGACTAGTTTTGATTTAGCCAAATTATTGTCAAATCTTCGAAAAATCAAAAATCTAAATGGTGCTAAAAGTGTAACCATCACAAATCGAAGAGAAATATGTAAGAAATATATTGTTTTTTTTTTTTAATTTATAATTCTTAATTAATCGAAATATATAATAGCTCGCACCATATTAAATTGTCAATCACTGAAGTTTGTATTGCAGTACAAAGATTGAATCGTCACGCCGTTATCTGTCACGGCATTTGAGTCTAACTGCCCACACGCACCAATACATATTTCACATCAAGTATACATTTAAGTTCTCGCTATCAACACTGTATTCGAAATATATAATGTACAAATTATATAAGAACAGATTAATATACTTTATTATACAGTTTGTCTATTAGTCAACGTTTTAGTACAATTTATGTATGTGTAGAGATTAAACATATTGGATCTATACAAAACTGTACTGTACAAAATAATACTATAATTTATAATATTTGTAAATAAAATTTGTAATATATGGACACAGATCTTTAGTATGCAAAGTATAATAGAATTTATAATAGTAATATAATTGTGTGATCTTGTACAATGGACTTCTAATGATTTTAAACTAATTTCGTGGTTATTCGACATTATAATATATTTGAACGGGTATGTACAACGATAAACGACAGTTATTTTTTAATTTTGTCGATATATCGATCCAGTTACATGGACCGTGGTGACGACGGGACTCACGTTTATCGTGGTACGTACCCGTTGAAATATATTATTATGTCAATGGACTTCTGTTTCCAAATAAGTAGCGCTATTCTGTTACGATGTTTTTGTAACTGGACAGTGTGTTTCGAATTTCGTCTCTTTGTCTAACATGTTGCTATAGATAAAGAGAGATAGACAAATTCGTAGGTCGCTCTGTCAAGTTATAAAAGCTTCGTTACAAAATAACTTTGATGTTCTGATATATTTGGCACTGTAATATTGTATCACAATGGGGTCAAACTCAAAATGAGAGCTGATATTTGAAAATTTGTATGTGCTTTTATTTTGGCATTTTAAAATTTGTCTCAAAAATGTCATAAAATTTGTTTTGAAATTTTGTCACGTTATTTAAGGTCAAAGGTAAAAACAGGTAATAATGATTTTCAAGAATTTATTTAAATGACTTAATTTTCGATGGCCCCTAGGGCTTCAGGGTTTCACCAATCAACAGCAGATCTTGATGAATATATGTAGTAATATTAGTTTTGGTAATATGTCTGTGTGTGGATGAGTTAGTAGATCATACCAAGTATGGAGGCAACTATGTGTAACTAAAGCGTATGTAAAATATAATTTATTGTAAAGTATATCAGTGCGACGGCATTGAAGCTCAGAGGTATATGTTTATATGAAATAAATTTTTTATAGCAGACTTTGATGTTTTATTGTAATTTTTCTCCTTCCCAGCGCAGTTGTGTAAAGTGCTACAGGTAATTCAATTCATTAAGACGCGCCCCACTATTTCTCGCGAGGGGAAACCGAAGGGTGCGGGGAGTACAGTTCGAACATCAGTCTCGAACTCTCGAGTCGACCACGGCTCGGTGTACACGGGCTATTGTAGGTTGTGTCGCTGCGTGTCATGACCGAACGGAATGATGCTCTACTTAATTTTTTTACCAATATTATATTTATAATGTCAAAAAAACGTATCGTAAGATGATAAACTACATATTTAAATGTGACTTAGCCAGAAGAATCGTTCCGTTGGCCATTCCTTCAGGTTGACCGACTCGACTTTAATTTTTCTACAAAGGTCACTTGATTGGTTTGTTACTGCCAATATAGATTTTCCAAATTAGCTTAGCAAAATAGCTTTGGTGTTTGTACTATATATACATTGGTACTATCCTACTAAAAAGACGGACCGTCAAGCGATTTAGCGTTCCGGTACGGTATCGTGTAGAAACTAAAGGAATGTAGATTTCATACTACTCCTAACAAGTTAGCCCGCTTCCTTCTTAGTTTACATAAACTAACTTGTAATGAATCAAAATAATAATAGATATCATGGATTCACGCTTTACAAAAACACTAGGGGTATGGTAGACAAGACAGCGTGGAGTTGAGCTCAATCATTAAACTGTTTAAACAAAAGAAAAATAGATATACTAGGTACCTATCTGAGATGATTGTGGGTATGTGTGTTTTTAAGATATTGTTGAATTGGTTAATATATATATCGAAGGAATTAGACTAGAGACTTAGAATAGATTGTTGTAATATTGTAATAGACGTCATTGTTTATGGAAATGTTACTGTCTGTGGATGTAATTATTTTTGGTATGTCACGAGTTTTTTTATGAAAGTAATCGAAATAGAACTAATTGTTAATCATTTAATGAGAGATATGAGATAGGTGCTAACTTAAAACTTTAACACAAAGTTAAATTCAATTTGATTTGATAAATGAATGAATGATTAATTTGTTTTAATACTCCAACCAATAAAAGAGTCGGGCGCCAAAGTCCTAGTAGAGTATTTACACCATCTTGAGGGGAATAAAGGAGTTGGGTAGTTAGTTTGTGTCTGGAGTGCGGTGAGGATATTTGGTCGAGTTGGACCAGTGTAAAAGTGTTCTTAAGAAGTAAATTAAATTAGGGAGTAAAGTAAGATGGGTGTAAATAAAATACTGTTCTGAATCTTTATAATACGTCAGGAATTATAAAAATCTATTTCATGTATCAAAACATTGTGAACTTGCAATATATCTGTTCGTGAAGACAAAGTCTTTGTTACCCTAGAAAACGCCCAAGAGATTAAGAACCACTAAAGATGATGTCAAGGAGAATGGTGATACTCCGATATATATATTAACCTATATCACAATATAATTTTGCTGTGCAGGACCAACACGACATATTCATTTTTAAAAAATGAGTTAAAATGAAGTAGAGCATACTGCTAGTCAAACATGTCATTCTTGTTGACATAATTAACTTGACACTTTGTGTGAGTGTGCACACATTGCTACTCGTTACGTAGTAATAGAACTCACATTCTTGCAGTTTTTATTGCACACTTGCACTGTAAGCGTTTGAAAAACAAAAAACTACGAGCCATCGTGGATTGACCAAGCTATACTTATCTGACCCGGCGGCCAAAACTGGAACTAACGTCGCAGCTGTCACTCTTGCGATCACAGCGACACCCTCACCGGGCCAAATAAGTTTGTAGCACTATACGCTATACTTTGTAATCGGTAGGTCTTAACGTCTAATATATAGCAACTAAATTAGATGCAAGTATGTGCATACGATTTTATATAATAGGTAGACCGCCGCGGGACATGGCACTTAGGCCCTCCGCACATGGGGCTACTCAAATATGACGGAATTAATCAGTAATTAGAATTACAAACTAGTTATAAACTGTATTTCGCAAACGACGCTACTCACATTGCAAGGTTTCAGTCACTCCTGTTATTTCTACTACCAAATAAACACGTGCGAAAAACCTAGCAAGGGGAAATATTGGAAGCAATAAAAATGTCGAGTGGATTGAGCGAAGGTGACGATGTCATTATACTATATTATCATCATAACAGACGCCGAAGGAATCGACGCAGATTTTGGATTCACCCATATATCCAAAATAATGTGAACTGCAGATTGTCAGTTGCAGCAAAGAGAGCTGCGTAAACCGATAATAAATTTGTGGGATTCTATAGAATGTCCAAAGATAGCTACGTACATTTGGTACAGTTAATAGCTCCTGCTATTTGTAAAAAAAAATACTAATATGCGGGAGTGCGTGGGCGCAGAAGAAAGAATTTTAATAACGCTAAGGTAAGATTTCTATTTATTTATTAGTGATTCCAAGGCTCTGTCCACCCCCTTCTGGGGATCACGGACGAGAATATATGTATGTACCTATGTATTTAATTATTAGCAAGGTTAACTGGCCTTGCTTCCATCCAACTTGGAATTTACCCCCCTGGGAGCCCGGGTCTGGTACTTCAAATTAACATTCAATGCAAAAAAACTTGCTATGTCAACAATTCATCAGATCAGCGGTTCCCTACATATTTAAATTAAACACTGATCTAATGAGTTGCTCACTATGCGATTTTGAAATAACAAGTTTTGATTTACTGAATGTGGATTTGAAGTACCAGACCAGACCCGTTAAGCCCTTCTTTCATTGGAAAGAGACTTATACCCCTATAGTGGGAACGTGGTAGTATGTTACAGAAATTACAAGTAAGTACCTACTATTAAAATAAAGAAACACCCTGATATACCACAAAGCATACTTTATTATTAAAACCACATTTTAATCATCATTTGTATTAATAAGACTCGGTACTGATTCATAATATGTCAGGATTTGATTATATGCTGGTGTGACTCGCTGTCCATTTGGTACAGGCTGCTCTTGCGTGGAAAGAGAAACGTGTTGTGTTTCAAAATTATATGCTGCCGTGGATTGCTGCTCATTTAATGAGGGTAGTTCTTGTGTAGAAACAAATACGCTTTGTGTTTCCAAATTATATTATTCCAAATATATCCCCTGGACAGGGGTCTCTAGTCACGCCGCCACGACAGAGTACTAGAAACCATACGTGAAGCTATAAGCCTTTCAGTAGCTAGGGCTCAAAAAGGGTTGACGACGAATAAAAGACAAACTAACTTCGTTAAAGCAGGCTCAAGTACAAATTCCACCAGCAAGCCTTATTCAATTCTAGGCTCTGCTCCTGATTGGACTATATTAATGGACACGTATGAAAAGCACTATAAAATCCCGGAAGACTTAGCTATTACGACATCTAGACCGGACATATTTCTTTTTTCCAAACAAATCAAACGTATAGTACTTGTTGAGCTTACAGTGCCGTGGGAAACAAACATCCCTAAAGACCATGTATTCAAAGTGAATAAATACTATGACCTTACTAATGAACTAACCAAAAATGGCTATGTGGTTAGTTTATACGCGGTAGAAGTGGGTGCGAGGGGTATACCAGCGAAGTCTCTCTACAACCTGCTAAAAGACCTTGGCCTTACTAGAAGTGCAGTAAGCTCCATATTGGAACGAGTGTCCAAAGCTGCTCTAGTAGGGTCCTTCCGAATATGGTTGGGCAGGGAGAATAACTTGAACAGAGGAGGTGAGTGTTGACGCGCGTCACTAAGGGTACCCTTAAACCTACACCCGTGTCACAAGTCTCGGGCTCTGTTCGGAGTTTTTCTCTCAGCCACGCGATGGAGCCGGCACCCGCACGGTGAATCCATGGAATGCTAAGATATTCGTCTCTCATGATGTGGCTCACTGGGATGGTGCCAAAGAAGGTCTCTGAGGTTCCTCTAAAATTTCGTCCACTAAAGCCAGCACTCGTCGCTTGAAGGTTCTTGTTTGACTGTCGGACATTGCTTTCATGTCTGGCAGTAAGCTTAGAAGAAACATTCGCTTAGGGTCCTCTGTTTCTATAGTGTTTTTATCAAGTTTAGCCTTTTTGGCTTTAAAGTAGTCCATAATACCATCATCGATTGTTGAAAATGATTTCCCTTTACGACGAGTAAAGCGGCTGTCAGTACTGGAAGCAGGTGGTCTGGATAAAGGGCATGACAAGGGCGACAGTGGTTGATTGGTTATAGGAGAAGATGCAGGCAATGGGCATGACATGGGTGATGGATTGTTTTGGTATGGTGATGGCGTGCTTTGAGATGGTGATGTCATGTTTTGAGATGATAATGGGATGTTCTGATGTAATATGGATTGCGACTCATTTACTTCTTCGTTATCTTCTTGTTCCAACACTTCTTCTACTGCTTGTTGCGGGAGATTACCTGATACAGTATTATTCAGAGTTTTTATGAATGGAATGGTAAATTGCATCGCATCGGCCAAATAATAAGGTTTCTTGTTTTTTGATGATGACCCACTTGGAGCTGGTTTTGTGTGCCGGACGAAAACTGCGCGCAAATTTTTCCATTTTTCTTTACATTGGCCCTCTGAAACAAAATTAACAACTTACTTGGCAAGTGGCGATTCATTTTTGAACATCGGATACTATTTTGCTAGAGGAGATAATACAGTTGCACAGATAATCGCTGAAACTACTGTCATTATTTGGAATGTTCTAAAAGATATTTATATGCCAATCCCTAATGTAAGAAAATGGAAGAGTATATCAGAGAGTTATAGTTTGTTGTGAAATTTACCTAATTGTATCGGTTCCTTAGATGGAAAACATATCCAAATAGAGAAATTCCCTAATTCAGGATCAAGTAATTTTAACTACAAGTCATTTCATTCGGTTGTCTTGATGACATGTAGTGATGCGGACGGGTTATTTACATTAATTGAATGTGGCTACGCTGGGAGAAATAGTGATGGTGGAATATTTCATGCTTCAGCTATCAAACAATGGCTAGAAAACACTGCTAATATTCCCGCGCCTTCAAGATTACCAAACGACGAACAAGAATTTCCCTACTATTTCGTAGGTGATGAGGCGTTTCCATTATTACGCTATCTGATGAGACCATATCCAAAACGAACTTTGAACAATATTAAAAGAGTGTTTAATTATAGACTGAGTCGAGGTAGAAAGACAATTGAATGTACGTTTGGCATGATGACGAGAAATTTGCCGTTCTAGACAGGCCTATACGTTGTCGAGATGCGACCTGCTCCACAAAATCTTCAAGTGACTCCAACATCATCAGCTTATATTCTCAGAGATTATTTGGCAAATTATTTTATTAAACACCATGCAGCATTACCGTGGCAATGGAATCATATTTTGTAATAAAATAATTAAATATAGGTACTTACCAGTCAAATTAAATACTTTTCCAACTTCACTCCAAGCTCTTTCTGTTACATCCTTTCGTGAGTAATCTGTCAGTTTATAATTATATAAACATGGATACTCTTCCACTTTCTGCACAAATTTAATATTTAAGGCTTGATCATTCATTTTTCACATCAAAATACAGTAAACTCGGGTAACCTAGTAGCTCGGCGACCGGCACGAGGCGTCGCGCGCGATCAGTTGCCAACGCGTTACTAACTGGTTAGTGACTAGTCGCGTCGTGTGCGAACCTGTATGGCAATGTATGGGCGGTGACGCTCAAAAAACTCGTTAGTAATTTGAGTTTGTGATTAGTTCCTTTTGAGTAGCTCCATGTGCGGAGGGCCTAACAGGAAGGCTGAATGATAGAAATTTTTACATAATTACGTATGTATAGGTAATGCTAAGGGCTAACGCTTAAACTCGCGCGGGTGCACGCTCGCGGGTGTATAATGAAAAATAGTATGGACAGCGCAGGCGCGTGCGACGGAGCGCGGGCGCGGGTGGCGGATTGTCACCCGCGCGTCGGGCGGCGGGTACACAGCGCGGGCGCTGTCCATACTATTTACTTCCATACTATTTTCTACAAATCAGACAGGCGCCGCTAGATGCTACGGTCACACGCGTCGGAAGCTAGGTACAATCATGAACATCGATACAAAGTGCGTAATAATTGAGGTGCAATTTCGGCCAGAATTATGGGGTATGACGAATGAATTATCAAATTCTCCGCTGAGTAACCTACTTGTCAAGAACGGGTTATGCAGTCGACGTTTTTTCCGTTGACGTCTTTTTGCCAAATAATAAATTAGTAAATAATCCATGGTAATCTACTCGACACAACTGTACACGCTCGACATCAAAGTTATACTGGCAGCGCTAACTGAGACGGGCGCACGCGACGGGTGCCCGCTCGCGGATTTGTGGCCTGCGGCGGTCGCCCGCCGCGTGCGCCCGCGCCCGCACCCGCCCGTGTTTTACCATTAGCCCTTACATATTATAAAACAAATGCTGACTGTCTGACTGAACAGAGTATGATGAGGTTTCACCAATAGATAGTGTGGCTCCTGAGGAAGGTTCTAATATATAATTTGTCAAGGTTTTATGTAAATTGGATGAAATGATATGACGAACGAACGGAAATTTGGAGAAATTTAAGCCGCCTAGGAGTTTTCATTAAAAGCACTGCTATTAGTTTGAGATATAATGAACGAATGTATGTATGTAGGAGAATTGTTTCTCTTTATTAGGACTGCGAAGAGGTCCAATATGGCATATATATCTTTTGAGGATAACTTGCTATACCTTATACTATAATTTGCTTATGACGGCCTCCGTGGCGCAGTAGTATGCGCGGTGGATTTATAAGACGGAGGTTCTGGGTTCGATTCCCGGCGGGGCAGATTGAGATTTTTCTTAATTTGTCTTGGTCTGGCTAGTGGGCGGCTTTCACCGTGGCGAGCTACTACCCTACTGACAAAGACGTACCGCCAAGCGATTTAGCGTACCGGTACGATGTCGTGTAGAAACCGAAAGGGGTGTGGATTTTCATCCTACTTCTAACAAGTTAGCCCGCTTTCATCTTAGATTGCATCATCACTTAACATCAGGTGTGTTAGCAGGTAACTTGTAGTCGATAAAAAACCTATTTTACTTAAAAAAGGGTTATATACATTTTTATATTATTGGTGATTTTAGAAGTTTTCAACACCAGAAATAATGTATTATTATATTATGTTGATTACATTCGATCGTCTTAAAACTTAGCATACTTATTAATTTCCCTGTGTAGGCGCTCACTTAGAACGGATTATCTGTTAGTCCAGAAACCGTGGGGCATTCAAATAGGTATGTAATAAAACAAAAGTAACAATTTAGTCAATAACTATATTTACTACGCACTACAATAATGTTACTTATCAGCAAGGGCGGGCTGTTCTTCCTTCACTTCTTCAACTGCAACTGGCTCGGGGTCGGGCTTCAACCTGCATAGAAACACCTCTAGAATGTCCCATCGCAACCGCAAGCTATATATGTGATCTTACAATGATGTCGAGTATCAATTTGGACTACGATTGACTAAGATTACAAATGTACTTGGATCTTTGAGGTGAAAAACTGAATAAAGTTTCATCAGAGTCATCTGGTGTTGTCATTCCAAATCACTGAACCTCAGCACGTAACATTATTAGCATATTTTACCTTTGCCAATTATAATACCATCTTTTGTATTTACTTTAGATTTCAATAATATGTAGAATTTTACTGTTACTAATAAACGATGCCACTGCTCGATTTTGCAAATTACATACCTGCAGAATTGAGCAATGGGATCTTAGACTATAAATAAAATATTAACTTCCCACAAACCTGGTAAGCTTAGAGGGGTCCTTGGGCGGCGCCCAGTCGGGTATGATCTTGTCGTGCACGCGCCAAGTTCCGTACATGTTGGAGAGATGCTTCTCGAACACCACGTACTCCAACACGTCCTTGGCGAGGATCTCGCTCCCGTGCAGCAGCCGACCGAAGCGGTCGTACACTGCTAACTGCTGGCGAGTGTGGAAGCGGACCGTTATCTGATGGAGAAATGGTTCTTTGCTTTATCTGGCCAACAGAGGATTTTGAGTTTGAAATACAAGCACGCCTGGTGAAGTAATTCATACCTGTCCAAATATATTCTGTTTGCTGATGACGTCGGTGCAGCGCGCGTGCACCACGCGCGGCGGCTCCAGCGACTCCAGGAAGCGCCAGCGGATCGTCTTGAGCTGCGTGTTGTGCTTGAACTCGGGGTAGGCTTTCTCTGTCACGTACTGACGTAGGGCGTGACGGTCGCCTGGACAATTTATGAATTTTAGAGCCCGCACATACAACAGAAATCACGTAATCTAGATTCTTTGTTCTGCATTCTATATTCTTTATAATAATGTTAAAAGATGCCCGCGGTTTCGCGGTTTCGGTTTTCGTTAATCCAGGGCGTCAGCAAACTTCACACCAAATTTCATTAAAATTGCTCAAGCTGTTTATTCATAAAGAAGTAACAAGCATACACACACACTCACAAACTTTTGCCTTTATAATAGTAGTACTGTACCTTACTACAATTGTGCTGGTTGTAAGTCAGACTGCACTGCTTGCTTTTTGCGCAATGGTATATCTAATTGTAAGGACATATATCTAAATCCCAGCAGAGCTAGCATTTCAGAGCTTCCCCCATCGGAGAGTCAGTCTATACAACTACGCAATACGCAAGGTTACGCCTATGAATTTTTATACTTCATTGAAGAACCTGTCAGTTCATATAATTGGGTATTGAACGAATACCACCAGAATGATATGTGATACCCTCAATAATGTTGAAAATATTGCACTGAACTGAACAGAACACATAACAATTTAAACATTTTTCTTTGCATAGCTCTTTAAATTAGAAAAGTCATTAAATTACATGTCAGGCGAGTTATAGAGGTCTATACTTACCACTAACTAAACTTTCATGCGCCTTGATATAGATGTTCTGTGCTTGAAGACAAAACTCTTTAGTATCAAAGTCCTCATCAAATGTCTTGACCTTGCGTATGGCCATCATAGATTTGGATTTCTTCTCCAGCAGCTGCACAGTTTGTTTGGCCCGAGATGTTGATACTAATGACGCTTTGCCGTCCCCTTCTGGTGGAACATAGCCTTCAAAAACTCCACCTGCGAGATATTTTAAACTTTTATTTATTAATTAAGAGAAAATTTTACAGGAAAAAAATATATTCCTTGAAAATATATTAAATGAAAAATAACATTTAAGGTAAAAAACATTATTTATAAATATTATCATAATTATTAATTATATTATAAATACAAAACAAAAGAACAAAAATAAGTTAGTTTGATTGCTACTTATTTGTCGTTTGACGACCTCCGTGGCGCAGTGGTATGCGTAGTGGATTTATAAGACGGAGGTCCTGGGTTCGATTCCTGGCAGGGCAGATTGAGATTTTTCAGAATTTGTCTTGGTCTGGCTGGTGGGAGGCTTTCGCCGTGGCTAGTTACCACCCTACCGACAAAGACGTATCGCCAAGCGATTTAGCGTTCCGATATGATGTCGTGTAGAAACCGAAAGGGGTGTGGATTTTCGTCCCACTTCTAACAAGTTAGCCCGCTTCCATCTTAGACTGCATCATCACTTAACATCAGGTGTGATAGCATCAAGGGCCAACTTGTAGTCGATAAAAAAAAAAAAAAAAAGTTCAGTTGTAAAAATAACCAAGCCTAAAATAATTTTATTCTCTCTTTTTCTTCACATTTGATAAAGAGAATATTTCTATAAAATGCATGAGATATATTTATAGTAAAAATAGAGATCAAGTCAAGCAGATAGCCCACCTGGTTAGAAAGTGGAAAACCATGGACACCTACTGTCACAAAAAGCTTTACAACTCATATTTGTAGACATACATAAACTCATGGTGTGCAGTTTGTGAAGAACTGAAGATGGGCATTATAATATTTTAATTGAACACCTGGCTGACCGAGCTTTGCTTGGAATTTTTTTTTATACACATTTATATAAGAGCTCCATCTATTGTTAAATTGATTTAATGTTGATTTTAATTGCCTGTAAACACTAATAAACATTTTCTAATAATGAAACCTTAAAAACCCTCGAAAACGTCTGCAAAACTGTTACTGAGATTCAGATTTGATATATATCATTTAAAGGTTTAGATGAGTTACAGTTAGTAAATACCTGTAGCACTGATATAAAATGGTCGCTCCATCCATGGTCTGGGAGGCAAGATTCCCTTCTCTTTCATTTTCTGTCTCATTTTCTCTTGTGTAAATTGACTTTCATCTTCATTCATATCAGGCAAGTCAATTTTGAGATATTTTTTGCGTCTGTGCGATTTGTACTTTGGGTTAAAATGTTTTGATGTGGTAGTGCGAGATGGCAGGAGTGTAAATTGTGGTCGCCATATTAAGTGGAACTAGAATAAAAGTTATGATATGTCACACAACATTTATAATATAAAAGGGTATTTTCGAATTGCCTTTTTAAGATTAAAATTAAGCCTCAATTGATGTCATGGATAAGATACTTGACTAAAGGCAGAGAGGTCTTAGGTTCAAGCTTGTTCAGTTTGGTTGTCCCAGTGTCTAACACAAACTTAACTACTAAATATAACCTGAAGGAGAACAGGATTTATATTTTATTAATATTAAACATTATTTAAAATTTACTTCCAACATTTAAAAAAGAATTGTAGGTAACTAACAAAATAAGTGAGTAGATTAACAAATACGAGAGCCAGAGGATGTCTATTAAAATAATAGTGATATTAGTAATTGCAGTAACTGCAGAAGACGACTGATCCAGAAAAGTTTTTTATCTAGGCGCAGCCGTAGATCGGTCATAGTCATAGTAAATGGACAAAGGTCACCATGCTACTAGAAAATATTTCTACTTTACCCGATTTTAGCCAATAAATGAAATTAAAAGAAAGTTACTCTAAAATTAAACAATAAACCTTACTTTGGTCAACATAGTATTCGCCATTCTTGGTATTTATATATTTCAGCAATTTAAAGAATTACTGTAAATGTAAAACTTTACTGAATTAATAATTATTAATGTTATTCACATATTAAAATATTTACAGTTTTAATTATATATATTTATAACCTCAAAAATTGTTGTTTTTTCTTTATTCTTTTCCGCAGGGAAAAGGCAAAGGTGCTACACCGTACTAATGTCAAATATAAACAAAAACTTATACAGATAATATATGATTTTTAGATCATATATTAGACTATAGTATAATTTATTATTTATTTAAATTATTCACAATATAAAAAAAATGTAATAATAAATAGTTTCATTTTATAAATAAAATAAATGCTTTTATTTAAAAATCAAAAGTGGTCAATTCACGCCTGGAGTCCCTAGCAAATGATGAAAAACAAATTGTCTATGATAATTTTTACTGCCATTTTTAGTCATATATTTTCCTTTCAAACTGAGATTTTTTAATAAAGACTTACTAAATTTAATAAATTATCGTGTCGCCTTTTAAAAATAATAAAATTAAATTCAAGATAATTTTTGGGCCTATTACTATTACATTATCTTTTTATAAATTAATGTTGTGATTCGAATGTATCACCTGTAAATTAATAATAAAACAGTTTTAATAAAACCTCGGTATTGAAATATTGTTTTAAAATATTTTTTACCCAAATTAAGGGAATAAATTAAATATTTATAAATCCTGAAAGGAAAATCGTGGTAGAAGATTTGAATCAATATTCGTGACCTATAAACCGGATATCCGGCGCCTCCATACACGTTGTCTCTAGTTCTCGAAGGAATAGAGACCGCAGCAGCGTTTCTTTCTTTTTGGAACAGGCGCAGTCCGAGAGAACCCGCAAAAGGAGTAAAAGGCTCCTACATAACCTGTAATAATGTGAGTATCAGTGCATACATTGCTAAAATATATGTTACGAGTAATTTGGATCGATCGTTGTCTTTTTGGTGTTGAAATTTGTAATATCACGCGATTTCCCTGTAGTCCTTGCTGAGTCATACGCGAACGTGTAATCTTGTCCAAATAAAGGGGAAATAGGGTCCCAGTAATTTTCTCAGTGGTTCCCAGCCTTATCTAGTGAGTAGGCGTCATCTTTAACGTAGATTTATCTTGTTTTATATGAAAACTTTTATGTTCCATGTAGGGTGTAGTAGGGGGCCGAGTCGATGACCTCCTGACGTACGTATAACGGGCCCGTAGCATTAAATCTAACGCCACGTGTTTTGTTTCAGCAATATATTGTATGAGTCAAAAGGTAGAAAAACCAGTATTATCGGGTCAACGGATCAAGACCAGAAAAAGAGGTGAGTAATTTTTGGAAAAACATGTTTTCATTAAGTATTTCGATTTCGGTCATAACAAATTGCACAAAGCATACATTGCACAAGGTAAGTTGGCGGTCGCCGTGAGATTTATCATTATTAGTCACGCCAAACTAACAAATAACAGTAAATTGCGATATTTGTTACAGTAAACATTCATTGTTATTCATGGAAATACTTAGTGCCATATAATAATTGAAACTGAACTTTGTAATATAACAATAAAAAATAAAATTAATTTAGAAACAAATTAACATAACTGAATATTTTGATGTTATATAATTAGCATTTTTTAAATATTTATTTTAATAATTTTTTTACAAAAATTACACAAACAACATTTTTTATTCTATACTTTTCTATAACCTGTGTAAATTAAACCATAATTGTGTGTATATTTATTTGTTGGTTTTATCTATGATTAACTATAATAAGTATACACAAAATAGATAATTATTTTTGTTAGTATTCTCATTTGTTAGTTATTTTGACATGTGCTATTAGTAAAATTTTAACAGTTTACAAATATCAGAAGAAAGTTTTCATTTATTATTATAATCTATTTTTACCATTACTATAGAAACTTTTTAATACATTTGTTTAAGTGTGTAACCTCAATTTATAAAGTAAAGTAAGTCATTGATTTTTAATCATAATTTGTGGGTTCAACCATGCATATTGGCTTATTGTTATATATCTACCCATTTTGGTGCAGTTTATTCACTTGGTAGATAAAAAGTCTTGTTTAAGAAAATAACTATACTAAAGCCGAACTCGATTGAGAATGTTTGTCAACTAACAAATTTAAAATGAAGGTAGAAAATGCAACACTTTTTATGCCTAATATATTTAAAATTACTTTTTGATATTTTAAAAAATCTTATTTAAAATATATTGAATATGTTAATTACTTTTAAGCTTAGTAATCTAATTTATTGTAATGAATTCGTCAATTAATAGTTAATTAAAAAAAAAGATGTAAAATGACTATTGATTTCTACCTTCATTTTTAATTTGTTTGTTGACAAGCATTCTCAATCGAGTTTGACTTTAGTATAGAGTATGTACCTTTTGCAACAACATATTGTTAAGTCTATATATTAAAGGTCGACAATGAGATACAGGTTCGAGTCCTGTCTGTTATATTATTGTAGTACTCGCATCAAGTCTACATCTGACGGAAGGAGCAAGGTAAAGTTTGATCATATTTATTAAACATGGCTAGTATTGTTTTGTTTTTGACACATAATGGCATCTTCATATATTTTTTTTCTTATACAATTAAAAAAGTAACCAAATTATAAGTTACTTTCACAAAACAATAAGTATTTCTATTATTTGTCTGTATAATACTGTAGCGTTGTAAAAGCGTTGAAATGTATGAAATCAGGTAAGGCTGCTGGGTATGATAGAGTATCAGTCGAAATGCTGAGGGCTGGAAGCGGTATTGTTGTAGGTCAGTTGTACTGCCTTTTCAACTTGTGTTGGGTGAAGGGCCAAGTTCCAGGCGACTGGACTAAGGCCGTAATTGTTCCACTATATAAGGGAAAAGGGTCACAGCAAGATTGCAAGAATTACCGAGGGATCAGCCTCCTCAGTGTTGTCGGCAAACTGTATGCAAAGGTGCTGGTTGAAAGGTTGATAAATGAAACTAATGGAAAAATGTGGGATGTGCAAGCAGGATTTAGGAAAGGAATGGGATGTACGGATCAGGTCTTTTCCTTGCGATGTATAGCTGAAAAATTTTTGGCTAAACACCAAAAAGTGTACTGTGCTTTTATTGACTTGGAAAAGGCCTATGACCGTGTGGTGAGGAATGAACTATGGTCAACATTGTCCACGTATGGGGTGAGCAGCAGTCTGGTCCGAGCACTGAAATCTCTTTATGACAATTCTAGTGCTTGTGTCAGAATAAATGGGGCATACACTGAGTGGTTCCCAGTGGAGAGGGGCGTACGACAGGGATGTGTAGCGTCACCATGGCTGTTCAACTTGTTCATGGACAGTTGCTTGATAGATTTGAAAGAAAGTGTATGTGGTCTAAGAATGAACGAGTTACTCATTAAATGTCTTCTCTACGCAGATGATCAAGTATTACTTGCATCGTCTGCTAATGAGTTACAAGAAATGGTAACTATTATGAATGTAGCTTTGAAAAGGAAAGGAATGAAAGTGAATGTCAACAAAACGAAAGTAATGATTTTTGAAAGAGATGAACATGTGACAGATTGTAATATTTTGATAAATGGAGAGAAAGTGGAAGAAGTAAAGAGTTTGTATACCTGGGTAGTAAATTCACGAAAGATGGAACGTGTGAGAGTGATATTGAAAGAAGAGTAAATGCTGGAAACATGGTGAATGGTGCTCTACATGCATTTATGAATAGCCAGAAAGTGTCTCAGAAGGCAAGACTGGCTGTGCATAGAGGTGTGCTAGTGCCCACACTCATGTATGGTAGTGAAAGTTGGGTATGGCAGAAGAAGCATAAAAGTAAAATAAATGCAGTAGAGATGAGAGCGTTGAGGAGTATGAGCGGAATAAAACTGAGTGACAGAGTTAACAATAGTATAATAAGAGAACAGTGTGGTGTAAAAGAAGATGTAGTGACTAAAATAGAGAAAGGGATGCTTAGATGGTTTGGGCATGCAGAGAGAATGGATGAAAGAAGATTAACAAAAGAGATTTATGAGGCGAGAGTGAATGAAAGTGTTGGAAGGGGAAGACCTAGGCGAATGTTTCTGGACCAAATTCAGGACATTTTAAAAAATGGCCAGGTCAAAAGTACCCTAAACCGACGATCTTGTATGAAAGGATTAATGAGTGTGGAAGAAGCTAAGGTAGTATGCAAGGACCGTGGCAAATGGAAGGATGTAGTCTCTGCCTACCCCTATGGGAACGAGGCGTGATGCTATGTATGTATGTATGTATGATACTGTAGCAAGATACACAATTTTATTACTAAAGGTCAGTACCTTTAGTAATAAAATTACTAAAGGTACTGTCTTTCTAAGCATAATTGAGATGAATATCTTAGCATTCCATGGATTCACTGTGCGGGTGCCGGGTCTATTGCTTGGCTGAGAAAAATTCAGAAGAGAGCCCGAGACTTGTGACACGGGTGGTGGTTTAAAAGAGATCTTTTAGTGACGTGCGTCAACACTCACCTCCTCTGTTCAAGTTATTCTCCCTGCTCAGCCAAATTCGGAAGGATCCTACTAGAGCAGCTTTTATGAAGTCTAGCTATTTTATGAAGCTTGTTGTATTTTCTAGCAAGCACCAGCAACTTGTCCACATGGAATTAAAATGGATAAAATTACATACTAAAATAAAAATAGCTCAATTTACTTGCAACTTTAGTAAATGAGTGGTTGAAAACCTTGTCATCAGTTAATGTCTAAACATTAACTGATGCAAGTAGTTTATCTAGTAGCTTTTATACCAAATTTTATAGATATTGTGATTTGGATATATGAAGTAAGAACATTCAGTGAAAACTTTCAAACCCTATGTATAACTTTTAATGGGTAGAATTTTAAACTATACATTTACTTAAGGTCACCAACAAGTTGTAATTAAATAAATAATTTTTTTGTTGTCCAAAAAAGCATAGGTACAAATTACATTACTTTTTAAGAATTACTTAATTTAAGTTATTGAAATGATATGAATATACAGAAGTTGACTGTCCCTAAGCTAGGTATAAACCTTTGTTTTAAGCGACAAATACTACATAACAAGATCTTAAATGAAATGAAAATTTATTGTTTCACAGTGGTACATAACTGATAGGGCTGAGACCTAGTAAGTACTAGACCTGTGTCAGAAGGTCTCTAACTAAATGTATATTTAATGTATATCTATTTTTAATCTAAAATATTCGATTTTTTTCTATTTAGTTTAGTTTTAAATCTGTCCTTGTATGTTTAGGACATACAATACATCAGTACAGATTAAAATTTTCTATTACCTTGATTTTTTTTAAATATTGAGTAAGATGTTTTTGTCTATTGTAATAAAAAAAAAATGTTTAAATATTTTTTGTATGCAAATCTACTTATTGGTAAACACAACATACATTATGAACTTAGTAACAATAGTTAAAAAGAAAAAAAAATCAGAATTTAAAGTGATAAAAACTAAAACTAATTTTTATTTTAGCGAGCAAGGTTATCCAGAAGAGTAATGAGTCTAAAAAGTCTTTAATTTTTTTAGAACCTATAATAAAACTAAACAAAATGCATATAATTGGAATAAAAAAACATAATATGCTACTAAGTACTGCTACTTGAACTTGTCACGATCCTTGCAAATCTCTTGCTTCCACCCGTCCATCATTAAACCTTTCATACAAGTATGTCAGTTTAGGGTACTCTAGAAAATAATTCAAACAATTTTATTTAATTATTCTTTCTTATTCCAAACTTGTTTGTTAGGTAGCTTGAGTTATTTGGCAATGGATTAGTCATCAGTAAAGAAATCTCCTTAGCTGGCAATAATTTGTGTTAACTGGGTCACACTCATCATGGTATTGTAGGTATTTCATAATTGTACTGTATTAACTACGGAGGCTCCATTTATTGTTACCTTTACTAGATGTGCTTCGCGGTTTTACATGCATAGTTTCCTTCCCGTGAAACTAAAAAAGCCTTTATTTCAATTCATTGGTTATCCCTATTCCAAATTTCAGCCAAATTGGGTCAATAGTTACAGAGTGGAAGTAACAAATATACACAAAGTTTCATAATATTACTGTGATTAAAAATCACATTTTACCAACAAATTATTATTTTAATTTTTTTATTTTGTTAACTATTAGTCGATGGCCATTCACTGTTGAACCTGCAGCCCTCTGTGAAAACTTCAAAAGCCATATTTGTCATTCCTGTGTTTTTTGCAATATAATAATTAGATAATTTCTTGTCAGTTAGCACTTCATGCATTCATTGCATTGACTATATTTTAAGTTGGCTTATATATTCACTACAGTTTGGCCCTTGTCTGCAAATTAATAACATTTGGTGCAAGTTTGCTATCTTGATAGGAGTAGGATGGAATCTCTCGGTTTCTATATAGCGCGTTATACCGTAAAATAAAAATCGCTTGGTGGTATGTCTTCGCCAACTGGATGGTAACTAGTCGTGGCCGAAATCTATAAACGCAACGCGGATACGGCTGCGGAGGCCGTCAAAACTTATATTTTTTGGTGAATCTCCTTATTACTGATTTGATCTTGATCACAGATGTATTCCATATCATAAAACTCGTAATTTTTTATTATTTATTTGTTAACGAAAACAAATAAATACTAAAAACTTACGAGTTGTACAACAAATCCGTCTCGAACGCATTGAAGGTTCTCGTTAACGCCCAAGAACTCCACTGTTACCTATTGTCAAAGAAAAAGAATCAAAATTGTAAGAGTGTATGAAGGGCGTAAGATCAATATCGCAGAAAGTAACAGAATTGGGTCAAATCCAAGACCTACTTACCCGTTTGGCAAATCCCTCCGCGATCTGAAAACTGTACCCACCGTTGCGTTTATATGTACGCTATCAGATGTTTGTAAGTGTCTTATATACCTGCTAGTTTATGCCCGCGACTTGGTCTACATGAATTCAGAAAAGGGTAGTGTTACTTCATTATAAACTAGAATATAAATGATACCGTGGCTAGTTAGCACCCTGTTGGCAAAAACATACCGCCAAACGATTTAACGTTCCGGTACGATTTTATGCAGAAATCGAAAGAAGGGTAGATTTCGTCCTAAGTTAGTCCGCTTTGTAGTCAAGGGTTAACTGTTAGTAAATAAAAAATGCGGCGTAAAGAAATTGAGAGTAAAAAGAATAATCCGTTTGATGCTTTGCGTTCGATACTAATGTTGTCTTTAGGTAGCAATAAGTACAAGCACCCAAGTTTCCTGGTAGGCATTTCTAAGTATAATTTGCTCATTTACATAGTCGCGAGGTGTCGCTACTCGACAATGCCATTGAAGTCGGCTTTTTATTAACACTTCCTTATTAGATAACCAGCTTTTGTATAAAAACAACTACTTGCCTATTAGATCTTTGTGAATCGTTTGATAACTAATTGTTTAGTCCTTCCGCCTTTATTTTAGGAGAGATGATGATTTTACTTTTAAAGATGATTTTCTGACCTACTTGGTAATGAGTTGCATTATAACCTTTGGAGAGTTCGATTTGCAGCACTAAGTCTGCTCTGAATAGGCTACCGCTGCGGCGAGCTATGTCCCTACCAGCAAAGACCACGGTACAGGGTTATTGTTAGAATAATCTTCGTCATCATCATCATTGTAGCCGATGGACATCAGCTATTTCCAAACACCACGGTCTTGCATCCAGCATCTCTCCAACCCATTTTATGTTGCTAGCCTTCTGGGCACTTCACTCGACACTGATTCGGAGGAATACTCTATGACGCTCAAGTTTTTTTTTTTTAAACTGTTTTATTTTATTTTTAGTTTAGGTTACGTATTCCTTTTTTTAATTTAATAATAAGTATTTTATTTATCTGTATGTATATATATTAAAGCCATTTTTAAATAAAAGCAGAGTAGCAAAAAATAATGTTGTCAGTCCACAGTACTGAAATCTCTATCGCTACTACTGCAGCTATTTCTTATTACAATGAATATATCGTACAAGTAAAGAAACATCTTACAGTGGATTTCATAGAGATTGTATGGGTTCGCTAAGGAGATCATTCACGCATTACGTGTGAAATTGTACTTTTATGAGTTTTGTAAACAAAATAAATCCCTAAGTTGAGAGTTCTTGGCTGTTGCACTAACTGGTCGACAATCGCCAGTTGAACACTCAACTGTCCAAAATAATGGACCATTTTTACTTATTTGTTTGAAAATAGACATCGAATTTTATGACAATAAATGATAAAATTTAATTAAATAATGTGTAAGAACAATTATATTTTGTAGCGTTAATAATCTGTAATTATTTAATTATCTCTATTTTATAATAATATCTAATTAATTTCACCTTGAAATACATCTTCCCCAAGTAAAAAATATGAAGGAAAAACGTAGTACCTAAATAACATTAATATAAACTGTATATTCGTATATATTGTACACATCAAATTAAATGTTGTTTACTATTTGTGCAGATTTGTGCGCACTGCACCGCACCGCACCGCACTGGCGACGCGTACAATTATTTTATTTACGTTATCTTTGGCATTTATGTGTGTATAATTACACACGTTCTACACGTCATATTATATTTCAACACGTGTCTCGTCCAGTATTTTCTTGTTACTGGAAAAAAGCAGTTACGCGTCTACGAGCAATGAGTATATAAAAGGAACAGAAGCTAAGCTTCTTAAGAACATGCAACATTGTTGCTATTTTGGTAGGGTTGTCATTGCTCTATACGCCATTGGTGTCGATTCTTAGTTCTCCAGAGAACGCATACAATCAAGTTTTGTAGTACTGCCAAAATGAGCCTTGTCATCCACACGCCGCTCGCGACATAAAAATGTGTGCAAACGAAACGATCTATCCTAATAAGAAAAATAATAATTGCAACTGTTAACGATGAACGACAATTTACAACGATTTTTCTTACACGGTCGATAAATCTGCGCTAATCGATTTGATCGCTCGCAGATGGATCGCTACGATGTGTCGTTACGTGTGTAACTGGCATTATATAGGCTACATGACGAAGTTATTCGAGATGGCTTTGGTTGTAAAGGTACGATTTCAAAGCCGACCGCCGACGATGTTTCGCAGCGACGATTTGTATGAATTTCTATGAAATAGTTTTCGTAGCCGAAGTACGTCGTTTCCAATATTATCAAACATAAAAATCAGTAGCGTCGGTGCGACGGTGCGAAACGTCTGCTGCTGTTGGCTGCGGTCTGCACCTTATTAGTAAGGTATATACCTAAATATAGGTTTTTTGACGACCTCCGTGGCGCAGTGGTATGTGCGGTGGATTTATAAGGCGGAGGTCCTGGGTTCGATTCCCGGCGGGGCAGATTGAGATTTTTCTTAATTTGTCTTGGTCTGGCTGGTGGGGGCTTTCGCCGTGGCTAGTTACCCTACCGACAAAAACGTATCGCCAAGCGATTTAGCGTTCCGATACGATGTTGTGTAGAAACCGATAGGGGTGTGGATTTCATCCTACTCCTAACAAGTTAGCCCGCTTCCATCTTAGATTGCATTATCACTTAACATCAGGTGCGATGGCAGTCAAGGGCCAACTTGTAGTTATTAAAAAAAAGGTAATATTTAGGCAGGCGATTGACAGATATATTTGTTTGAGCAATTGAAGGAGCTAAACACAAAATTAGTTAGTAAATGATCATCTGCCTACCTTGAGTTGTTGCTAGGTAAATAAGGAAGTAATACGGTTGACCAATAGCGCAGTAGAAAATATCGTTCTATTTTTCGTTACGTTGGAACGACAGAGAAAGCTATATATCCGATTTTGTCGCTATATGACGACGATGTCTTTCTCTACACGAGATAAACTACTCGTGTGCATTTTAGGCCTACTGGTAAGATACACATATAGGCGATATTTCTATCAACTTACCACCACATTCAAATGCAAACGGACTGTCCGGAATAGATTGACTATAATAATTCGAGTTTGATTTAATGGCGTGGCCACACAGGCGCCTTGTGCCAGTTGTACATGCACTTGACCAGTTATAATTGGATACCAATGTCAATGCAACGCAACACATTGCATTTTACCTCAATCCATATTAAAATGCAAGTATCTTCAAGGTGAGGTTGTTGTTAGGATCATTTGATAGCTGTATTATTGTACTCGTTTTATCTTATATAATATAATAAACGTGAGTTTGTTTAAAACGCTAATCTACGCTAAGATACAAAGATCGCTTCCTATCTTGATTAAAAAATACACATTAAAGATATCTATAGTATAGTTAGTTATGCACTTGATTGACTTGAAATTTAACCTAGATAGCCATTTGCGATATAGACAGACGCTTACTATTAATGAATTTCGATAAGATTCTACATGTTTGAATCACTGGGAACAACTATTTTTAAATATGGTCTTATGGGGTGGTTAAAATTTCTTGAATCACGTCAGGTCTGGTCGTGTACCGATTTTCAAAACAATAGCTTGAAAATTAATATGTACATTTAAATAGTACCCTTTTTGTTCTTCTTCAAAATCTCATTTGAGTATCTCTATACCAAATTTCATTAATATGTAGTATGCCATGCTTATATCTGCCTGCAAGCAGCATTTGCTGTTGCAGGCATGGTTTCCCACTTGCCATCAGGTGCGAAATCTGCTTGGTCCTTCAATTATATAGTCTGTGTCGAAAATTATTATCTCACGTTACGTAAGATAATGTATTGAGACACTATGACTTACAATATCTATAAGGTTATCTAAAACCTATTAGAAGTTCAGAGGTCAAGAGTAGAGTGATTCATACAGCTGCTTTCACAGCAGAGATCTTTGAACTTTGGCATATGTGCAATGCGTTAAAATGCTATAAATTATTTTATTAAGTTTCAAGTTATAAATTAAATTTTATAGTTCATGATGTTTGCTGGATTTGTTTGTTTTATGAAGATTGTAATTGTATAATTAAAAAAAAAATTTTTTTGCTCTTTCTAAAAATGATGTTAAAATACAACAAAAGGACATTAATCCATCCATCATTGCTAAGCAATTAGAAATATAAGTCTGCCCATTGTAACGAAAAGAGCTATATGTAGATTGTGTGCTTTTGGGTGACGTAAGCCGTTTTGTCTACACGACATCTCTTCCGGGCGCATCTTAGACCTACTATAGTGAAGTAATATTCAACCTCAGTAATAAATAATGTATCATCTGTGTACATACATACATACGCAATATGTCTGCGTCCGCCTCGCATCTGGCGTCCGCATGGCGTCCACATACGCTCGTCAATCAGCCGACCGGATAGAGTTGACGCGTTTTTCATGTCATTAGCGCTATACAACGATGTGTTTGTTGTTGGCGGTTCGTTGAATGTCGTGATTATTGTTTGAGCCAATTTTTAAACAGTACGTGTTTGGTATAATATGCTCAAAAAACACATTTATGTCCGTGACATTTACGCAAACTAAGCTGAACTTTCAGATGTGCTGTTTTTTTATTTTGAAGTATCTTCAGCTCTCTAAATTTACTACTTGACTTAATTCCCGTAATCTGAGACACAGGTTCAATGGTGTCCCGATAATGGGAATGGGTGATTGGATTGTGACAGTAGATGGGTGGTCTTTTTCTTATTGAATGACTTTAGATTGTCTATGTTGCATTGAGCCCAGCAGCCCTCTATAACGTTACAATTATTTTGGTTGCAGATGAGAAAGAGAAGTACGACCCGAACGGGTTCCGCGACGCGCTGGTCGCGGGGCTCGAGCGCGCCGGCGGCGACCTGGAGGCGGCCTACAAGTTTCTAGACGCGGCCGGCTCCAAGCTCGACTACCGCCGCTATGGCGAGGTCATATTCGACGTACTCATCGCCGGGGGCCTGTTGCGTGAGTACAGTGAAAAATTATTTTATATTACACTAGCTGACGCCCGCGAGAAATTCTGTTTTGTGATTGTTGGAAAAAAGTAGCCTGTCTTTTCTCAGGTTCTAGACTATATCTATACCAAATTTCATTTAAATCGGTTGAGTAGATTCGGCGTAATTGAGTAACAAACAGACGGTTATATTTGGTATTTTTCCAAGCTGCATGGATTGAATTAGAAATGAGAATGTTCGCAGAAAAGTTACTGACATAGCTCAACGAGCCTCAAAGTTGAAATAAAATGGCAATGCGCGGGCTAGGTAGATAATTTGTAAAATATGTATCACAGCAAGCCATTGTCGTTTTTGGAAATCTCTACAAAGCAGCAGTGGACGTTAGTCGGCTGATATGATCGAAATGATATCACAGGGATGCCCGTGTCGAAATAATGTCGTAATTTAAAGGAGTATGATAAGAGGAATATGATATACCCCTTATATCACAATCTGCCCTCCTAAAATGATGATACAATTGGCTAGAGTCCTGAACTACACTGTTGAAAAACACATTTCGTTCGTTTTAAATCTGATAACAAACCCACTAACATTTAGCCGTACATACATAGACGTGCAATAACGAACACTTGTCGCCAACAGTGCCCGGCGGCCTGGTGTCGATGGATGGGGAGTCGCCGAAGACCAACACTTGCATCTTCAACGCCAGCGAGGATATGGACAGCATGCGCAACTTTGAATCGGTATGTGAACTTAGAATAATCAGTTATAGAGCTTGAAACTTTTCGAAGTGGCATATGGCAGCGGTAGGCAGGCTCCTTCTCTCTCTTACTCTAACCCATAAAGCTAGCTAGTATTTCAGTTATCACTTCTGTCAGGCGTCCCGAGACGCACACGTTTTTTTACTTACAGAACTTTATAGTACTAAGTCCAGGGAGAAGCAGTTTTGAGGGTAGGTGGAAAATACTTATATTACAGCAAAACACATTCCACAGCTACTAGGACAAATTTGCAATGCGATACCTTGTGCTCATCAACCTGATAAACCATAAATTTTAGTGAGACTATAATTTCACTGACACACCCTCAGATTCCTTCAAATCCACCTTCAGATATTAGGATCATAGGAGTACTGCTTGCAGCAGTAACTGCCTTGCTGTTCCAGTGTTTAGCCTATATGCTTGCCTTTGGATCATATTACCTTAGGGATGGTGAGAAGTTCTACTTTGCCTCTGATTTAGGCTGTTGATAAGCTGACGAAGATGGGGATCACTACTTGTATAGAAGCTTTTGTGTTAACTTTCTCATGAACTATAAAATGATGAAAAAAATGGCTAGAGTCCTGAATACTCATGTGGACAAACACATACTCGTTCGTTTTTAACGCTGATCAATTCATCAACTTGGAGAATGTTCCACAACAGTTGGCACTGTTTAATAGATGGAGAATATGTTTGCAGGTATTCGTGCGGTTGATGCGTCGCTACAAGTATCTGGAGAAGATGTTTGAGGAGGAAATGAAGAAGGTGCTTGTGTACCTGAAGGGGTTCGAGCCCCTGCAGCGCATCAAACTGGCTCGGATGACTGCCCTCTGGATTGGTGAGTTCATCATTTGTTTCTTTTAATTTTGAGTTTGAAATACATGGAAGGGACACAAAACTTCCTGTTAAAAAACGTCAATGCTTGTGTGTCGCCCATAAAACATTTATATTTTTTAATAAAAAAATTTATTGCTAGTCTTATCTTGTCCAAACGCTGCCATAATATTGAATTTGTGTCGCTACTGAAACGGGCTATGAGAAGAGTTGCTCTCTTCTTATAACCCCTTTTAGTATGTTTTATTGTTAAACGATTTTATATTGTGAGGTAGCGGCAGCCGGCTGACGAAATTACATAATACATCGTAATCATTATTTTATAAGCATGATGCATACAATTAGAGCCAACTAGTGCCTTTGTTAGCCTCGTTGGTGTCGACGTGTGCTATATAGACTGCACAGCTTTGTTGTTTGGTACCTGGTCTATTTGGGTCCCTACTTGCTGGCTGTGGGACAAATTAGCTTTTACCATGTCTATACTTCTAAAAAAAATGTCTATCTTTTTTCATTTGTCATTTTGTTTGAATGTCAATGTCATGTCGTTGGCGCACACAGCGACCATACATAACTGCTCGCACTCGAGATTAATTAAAACTTGTCCAAGGTCTGTTTCGTGCGCTGCTGATTTTGCGAGCGCGGTGCGCTGTCCTTAGGCCATAGTTTCAGATCTCAGATAAATAAATGACCTATAAAACAGCACATAATCAGTGATCGTTGATTGTGTTCAGGTAACGGCTGCGTGCCGCCATCGGTGCTGCTGGTGCTGGTGAACGAGCACCTGCTGAAGGACAACCTGGCGCTGGACTTCGTGTTGGAGGTGTTCGCCACGGTGAAGCAGGAGCGCGGCGTCAACACGCTCGTCACCGCGCTCAAGAAGGGACAACTGGAGGGCAGGTGTGTGCTGCGTTGTGTTTACTACTGAAGGACAACCTGGCGCTGGACTTCGTGTTGGAGGTGTTCGCCACGGTGAAGCAGGAGCGCGGCGTCAACACGCTCGTCACCGCGCTCAAGAAGGGACAACTGGAGGGCAGGTGTGTGCTGCGTTGTGTTTACTACTGAAGGACAACCTGGCGCTGGACTTCGTGTTGGAGGTGTTCGCCACGGTGAAGCAGGAGCGCGGCGTCAACACGCTCGTCACCGCGCTCAAGAAGGGACAACTGGAGGGCAGGTGTGTGCTGCGTTGTGTTTACTACTGAAGGACAACCTGGCGCTGGACTTCGTGTTGGAGGTGTTCGCCACGGTGAAGCAGGAGCGCGGCGTCAACACGCTCGTCACCGCGCTCAAGAAGGGACAACTGGAGGGCAGGTGTGTGCTGCGTTGTGTTTACTACTGAAGGACAACCTGGCGCTGGACTTCGTGTTGGAGGTGTTCGCCACGGTGAAGCAGGAGCGCGGCGTCAACACGCTCGTCACCGCGCTCAAGAAGGGACAACTGGAGGGCAGGTGTGTGCTGCGTTGTGTTTACTACTGAAGGACAACCTGGCGCTGGACTTCGTGTTGGAGGTGTTCGCCACGGTGAAGCAGGAGCGCGGCGTCAACACGCTCGTCACCGCGCTCAAGAAGGGACAACTGGAGGGCAGGTGTGTGCTGCGTTGTGTTTACTACTGAAGGACAACCTGGCGCTGGACTTCGTGTTGGAGGTGTTCGCCACGGTGAAGCAGGAGCGCGGCGTCAACACGCTCGTCACCGCGCTCAAGAAGGGACAACTGGAGGGCAGGTGTGTGCTGCGTTGTGTTTACTACTGAAGGACAACCTGGCGCTGGACTTCGTGTTGGAGGTGTTCGCCACGGTGAAGCAGGAGCGCGGCGTCAACACGCTCGTCACCGCGCTCAAGAAGGGACAACTGGAGGGCAGGTGTGTGCTGCGTTGTGTTTACTACTGAAGGACAACCTGGCGCTGGACTTCGTGTTGGAGGTGTTCGCCACGGTGAAGCAGGAGCGCGGCGTCAACACGCTCGTCACCGCGCTCAAGAAGGGACAACTGGAGGGCAGGTGTGTGCTGCGTTGTGTTTACTACTGAAGGACAACCTGGCGCTGGACTTCGTGTTGGAGGTGTTCGCCACGGTGAAGCAGGAGCGCGGCGTCAACACGCTCGTCACCGCGCTCAAGAAGGGACAACTGGAGGGCAGGTGTGTGCTGCGTTGTGTTTACTACTGAAGGACAACCTGGCGCTGGACTTCGTGTTGGAGGTGTTCGCCACGGTGAAGCAGGAGCGCGGCGTCAACACGCTCGTCACCGCGCTCAAGAAGGGACAACTGGAGGGCAGGTGTGTGCTGCGTTGTGTTTACTACTGAAGGACAACCTGGCGCTGGACTTCGTGTTGGAGGTGTTCGCCACGGTGAAGCAGGAGCGCGGCGTCAACACGCTCGTCACCGCGCTCAAGAAGGGCCAACTGGAGGGCAGGTGTGTGCTGCGTTGTGTTTACTACTGAAGGACAACCTGGCGCTGGACTTCGTGTTGGAGGTGTTCGCCACGGTGAAGCAGGAGCGCGGCGTCAACACGCTCGTCACCGCGCTCAAGAAGGGACAACTGGAGGGCAGGTGTGTGCTGCGTTGTGTTTACTACTGAAGGACAACCTGGCGCTGGACTTCGTGTTGGAGGTGTTCGCCACGGTGAAGCAGGAGCGCGGCGTCAACACGCTCGTCACCGCGCTCAAGAAGGGACAACTGGAGGGCAGGTGTGTGCTGCGTTGTGTTTACTACTGAAGGACAACCTGGCGCTGGACTTCGTGTTGGAGGTGTTCGCCACGGTGAAGCAGGAGCGCGGCGTCAACACGCTCGTCACCGCGCTCAAGAAGGGACAACTGGAGGGCAGGTGTGTGCTGCGTTGTGTTTACTACTGAAGGACAACCTGGCGCTGGACTTCGTGTTGGAGGTGTTCGCCACGGTGAAGCAGGAGCGCGGCGTCAACACGCTCGTCACCGCGCTCAAGAAGGGCCAACTGGAGGGCAGGTGTGTGCTGCGTTGTGTTTACTACTGAAGGACAACCTGGCGCTGGACTTCGTGTTGGAGGTGTTCGCCACGGTGAAGCAGGAGCGCGGCGTCAACACGCTCGTCACCGCGCTCAATAAGGGACAACTGGAGGGCAGGTGTGTGCTGCGTTGTGTTTACTACTGAAGGACAACCTGGCGCTGGACTTCGTGTTGGAGGTGTTCGCCACGGTGAAGCAGGAGCGCGGCGTCAACACGCTCGTCACCGCGCTCAAGAAGGGACAACTGGAGGGCAGGTGTGTGCTGCGTTGTGTTTACTACTGAAGGACAACCTGGCGCTGGACTTCGTGTTGGAGGTGTTCGCCACGGTGAAGCAGGAGCGCGGCGTCAACACGCTCGTCACCGCGCTCAAGAAGGGACAACTGGAGGGCAGGTGTGTGCTGCGTTGTGTTTACTACTGAAGGACAACCTGGCGCTGGACTTCGTGTTGGAGGTGTTCGCCACGGTGAAGCAGGAGCGCGGCGTCAACACACTCGTCACCGCGCTCAAGAAGGGACAACTGGAGGGCAGGTGTGTGCTGCGTTGTGTTTACTACTGAAGGACAACCTGGCCTTTTCACAGTTACCCCAATAGTGTTTACTACTAGTGGTTTTATGAAGTTAGAACACACTAACGCGTTGGGGGAGAGTAACGCAGCATTGTACTGGCACGACGCTTATATTGCGGCCGTGTCATTAATGTTGCCACAGTTTAGTGTTTATTAAAACTAAATAGCTCTTAATAATCTAGTAGTTCAAATCGTCTCATTAGTATAGTGCTTAACCTAGGCACTGGGTTGGGTTATGAAATGTTGAGCTTTACTTCCAAGATATTTTGAGTAAACTAAACCTGGAGGATTGTGTGAGTGTTGGTGGTGTTACATCTCCGTGCCTCACGAGCAGTTAAGCTGATCTATCGTTGGTATCAACATCTGATCTTGATCATTACAAGTAACACACACTACAACTTTAACAGTTTTTACGACTAACTTTATACTTTATATTTTAAATTTTTTTTTTTATTGTGTTTGACTCACTTGTTATAATCTAGGATGAGAGGCGCTTGCTATGAAAATGCCTATTCACTCTTGCCTTGATGGTGTTCGTTTGTGGGTGGCAGGAACCAGATGCAGGGCATTCCAAAGTTGTGTTAAATATGTAAAAGAATGTGTTGTGATATTCAGGCTGTTGGAGTTCCTGCCTCTCAATCGTCGCAGCGAGGAAGTGCTGGCCTCGTCGTTCGCGTCGCGCGGCCTCGCCGAGCTGCTGCGACTGCACCGCGCGCAGGCCTCGCAGGTACGTGTGCTACACAATATGTTCGGAGTCGTGTATTGCGTATGTGTATTGTGCTGACGGTGCGGTGGTGTTGTGTGCGCAGGAGGCGCGGCGCGAGCTGACTCAGGCGCTGCTGGAGCAGCTGGCGGACGAGCGGCCCGTGCGAGACCTCATCGCCGAGCTGCGGGACATGGCGCAGCGACACGCCATACCCGACCACGAGATCGTCGCCATTGTGAGTATACTAACAGATGACCAACGGCACTTATACAACGGCAATAAAACAAACATGGCCGTACTGATCACGTCACATTTTATGACGTAAGCTCTAGGGGTGGGCCTTTGATGAACTATATCAGGAGAGGCGGCGCCACCCGTCAAGTAAACAAGTCGTATCATTGCTCCGTGTTAAATATTTAATTATAAATTTCTATAGTCTCCGTAATTGCCTAAAAATGGTATAAAAATGATAGTCAGTGTATAAACGTGCTATGTTATCGTTTTTACTGCGATACTGCAAACTCTAATCCCTAAAAGCTGGTGATAAAAATTAACGTCTTTTTTGAATCGATTCTTTTCCTTCATAATTATAAACAATTAGTGGTGTTTATAACTGTGCAACAATTAGACAGTGCTTTATGTGCCTATAGTTAGAAAACTATGTAATAGACAGTTAATTCAGTGTATACATTTAAAGTTACGATACATATTTTGGAATACGTATGAATCATTGTTTCAAGTCGTAACAATTCAAACACTGTCAAAAAATAACGGTCTACATCCGAATGTTACAATAACCAAGTAAACTTCGTTGCTAGCATCATTAAGCTTGTGGCGCAGTGGAGTTAACGCGTTGATAGAAAAACTTGATCGAGGGATCGAGCCTCAGCGACGGCATCGAGTTTTGTTTTTTAATTTTTTTTTTTCTTGTTTCTACACAAAACTTCACAAGTTTAAAATTTAAAAAAAGAATAAGTAGTAAGTGAAGAATGGCGCAGATCAATATATATGGGTCAGAAACGAACCATACAATGGCGCCGGACATCCCCACCGACGTGCAGCCCGATCGCCCCATCGGCTACAGTGCCTGGCGCGACCAGGGTGAAGCCCTCAGCTACCGCCTGGTGCACCAGCCGACTATCAGAAAACCTTCCACCGCAGGATCCTCCCTTTATGAGCAACACGGACGAGATCATGTTGTACTTTATAGTTTGTAGTTTAGTATTTTGTAGTTTGTAGTTTAGTACTCGGGGGAACGCAATGTCCAAAAATAAAGTCATGAATGGCGGCGGTGAGATTCGCGATCCATCACGTCTCGTTCCTCATGGGGGCGAAAAGCGGGCTACGGAGAGCCGTTTTGCCACATTGAACGTTCGAGGAGGAATGGCCGAAAAGTTAGATGAAGTATGCCAGATGATGGATGATAGACGTATAGATGTGCTTTGTGTGAATGAAACGAAAAGGAAAGGATGTGATACCACTAACCACAACTCCTATACAGCCTACTGGTCTGGCGTTTCCAGGGACAGAAGAGGCTGTCAGGGAGTAGGTATCATCCTTTCTGAAAGAATGACTGATTGTGTGAAAGAAGTTGAGTATGTGAGCCCAAGACTCATTTGGATCAGGCTAAAAGTAGGATTGACCCGGATTTTTGTTGTAGGTGGATATGCTCCGACGGATCCGGGTCCAAGAAAGACCAAAACTTTGGGAAAAGAAATAAATGAGTTTTGGGAAAGCCTGAGTGATACTTTGAATAAATGTGGACAGAATGAGAGAATAATTATGTTAGGAGATTTTAATGGATGGGTTGGTGTGAAGCGTGAAGGGTATGAGAGAGTACTTGGTATGTTTGGTGACAAAAGAGTGAATGGAAATGGGGAAAGTTTGCTTCAATTATGTCTGGAATATAATCTTTTTGTGGCAAATACTATGTTTGACCACAAAAAGATTCATATGTATACAAGGGAAGAAGGGAGTGCAAGAAGTATGATTGATTTTGTGGTAGTGGATGAAAGATTGAAGAAAAACATTCTGGATGCTCGAGTACATCGCGGTGTCGAAATCGATACTGACCACTATCTGGTTATTTGCCGAGTTAGTGGTCTTTTTAATCGATGGCGACATCGAGCAAAAGAAAAGACGAGCATTCTAGAACGGATAAAAGTTGAGAGATTGCAAGAGGATGATGTAAGAGAGGAATACGTGAAAAATTTGAATGAGCGTGATATGAATGCTGTTGAAATGCAAGAGGTTGAAAGTTTTTGGAGTAATTTTAAAGATGGAGTGGTAGGTGCTGCCATTGATGCATGCGGGATGTCTAAAAGGAGAAAAAGTAAAAAAGAAAAGAATCTGTGGATGGACAAAAGTATACAGGCAGTTGTATGCGAGAAAAAGAAAGCTTGGTTAGACTGGTTGGCTACAAAAGCTAACCAAAGAATGAAAAGAGCAACAAATGATGATGTTTTGAAAGCTAGAATGAAATACAAAAGAGTGAAAGTGAGCGTTAAGGAAGCTGTTAGAAAGAAGAGGGAAGAATGTAAAGATATGTATGATAGGAGACTTACCGATGATTTTCAGTCTAACATTAAGTTTTTCTGGAAATCTATACGGCATGCTCGAGGAAGGTCCACTACATCTGATCTGAGTAAAGTCAGAAATTTAGATGGTAGTATAATAAAAGGTGAAGAATGGATGTTGAAGAGATGGAAGCAACATTTTGAAAGTTTATTTGTAAGAGATGAAGCAGGGACAGACATGTCCTCTGTAGAAATTAATGAAAGTGAGATTAATAACCTTGAGATTAGTTTGGAAGAGATTATAAAAGCGTTGAAATGTATGAAATCAGGTAAGGCTGCTGGATATGATAGAGTATCAGTCGAAATGCTGAAGGCTGGAGGCGGTATTGTTGTAGGTCAGCTGTACAGCCTTTTCAACTTGTGTTGGGTGAAGGGCCAAGTTCCAGGCGACTGGACTAAGGCCGTAATTGTTCCACTATATAAGGGAAAAGGGTCACAGCAAGAATGCAAGAATTACTGAGGGATCAGCCTTCTCAGTGTTGTCGGCAAACTGTATGCAAAGGTGCTGGTTGAAAGGTTGATAAATGAAACTAATGGAAAAATGTGGGATGTGCAAGCAGGATTTAGGAAAGGAATGGGATGTACGGATCAGGTCTTTTCCTTGCGATGTATAGCTGAAAAGTTTTTGGCTAAACACCAAAAAGTGTACTGTGCTTTTATTGACTTGGAAAAGGCCTATGACTGTGTGGTGAGGAATGAGCTATGGTCAACATTGTCCACGTATGGGGTGAGCAGCAGTCTGGTCCGAGCACTGAAATCTCTTTATGACAATTCTAGTGCTTGTGTCAGAATAAATGGGGCATACACTGAGTGGTTCCCAGTGGAGAGGGGCGTACGACAGGGATGTGTAGCGTCACCATGGCTGTTCAACTTGTTCATGGACAGTTGCTTGATAGATTTGAAAGAAAGTGTATGTGGTCTAAGAATGAACGAGTTACTCATTAAATGTCTTCTCTACGCAGATGATCAAGTATTACTTGCATCGTCTGCTAATGAGTTACAAGAAATGGTAACTATTATGAATGTAGCTTTGAAAAGGAAAGGAATGAAAGTGAATGTCAGCAAAACGAAAGTAATGATTTTTGAAAGAGATGAACATGTGACAGATTGTAATATTTTGATAAATGGAGAGAAAGTGGAAGAAGTAAAAGAGTTTGTATACCTGGGTAGTAAATTCACGAAAGATGGAACGTGTGAGAGTGATATTGAAAGAAGAGTAAATGCTGGAAACATGGTGAATGGTGCTCTACATGCATTTATGAATAGCCAGAAAGTGTCTCAGAAGGCAAGACTGGCTGTGCATAGAGGTGTGCTAGTGCCCACACTCATGTATGGTAGTGAAAGTTGGGTATGGCAGAAGAAGCATAAAAGTAAAATAAATGCAGTAGAGATGAGAGCGTTGAGGAGTATGAGCGGAATAAAACTGAGTGACAGAGTTAACAATAGTATAATAAGAGAACAGTGTGGTGTAAAAGAAGATGTAGTGACTAAAATAGAGAAAGGGATGCTTAGATGGTTTGGGCATGCAGAGAGAATGGATGAAAGAAGATTAACAAAAGAGATTTATGAGGCGAGAGTGAATGGAAGTGTTGGAAGGGGAAGACCTAGGCGAATGTTTCTGGACCAAATTCAAGACATTTTAAAAAATGGCCAGGTCAAAAGTACCCTAAACCGACGATCTTGTATGAAAGGATTAATGAGTGTGGAAGAAGCTAAGGAAGTATGCAAGGACCGTGGCAAATGGAAGGATGTAGTCTCTGCCTACCCCTATGGGAACGAGGCGTGATGCTATGTATGTATGTATGTACAATTGAATGAAATGCTGACCCAAGGAACAATTTTATTTTAATATACATTTCGAATGCACTATTTAAATTCTATTACTAAGATGTTATACACTATTTTTAAACAAATACGTAAATACTTTTAGTAATAACTTCATTTAATTCTTAAATTTTTTATTATACGGGATGATAAGTAAAAAATAGCAAACAATTAATGATATTGATTTATTAAACATTATGATTATATGATTAACCAAAAAAATATGCTATATGTTAAATAGCATACAAATATGCCAAACAACGTAATAATATGCTACAGTTAAAACAAAATGTGCCAAATAATAATTTGGCAACACCGTTCATTCAATAACAATATCACGCGCGATATTGACTCTCTCTCTATCTGTCAAGTAGCAGCAAAATTGCAAGCAAGCAAAATTTTAGCAAACAGCGCTTCTACGCAGCTTTTATTGTTTCTTCGGTATTTAGGAATCCTAATTTATTTTATAGACAAAGGTCGCATAATTTAAAAATTAATAACATATTCGTGATCAGCACCCCGAAATTCCTAAAAAATACCTATATTTTAAGTAACGCGTAGAATTATATTTTGACAAAACATTGCCGCCATCTTGAATTTCAAAATAAAATAATTTCTTGTAAAAATATACTTAAGGACTATGCAAAGGAAGTTTTTTAAACGAGCTGATGACTTGATGAACTTTCTCATTCGCTTCGGCCCGTAGAATAAACATTTTTACAAACTAAAAACATATTAAGTTTTCCGCTCCAAAATAGTGACATAAATTCTTCATAAACGCAATAAACAACTTTATGGTATGATATATAATGATAAAAAACTGAATTTGAATGATCCGATTACGATTTTGATACTATCGATATATTCGACATTTACATTCACTCAGTCATTCCTTTTTATTCTGTGGTTACAATGTTGTATCTGCACATCCCTATACTTATGACAGAATGCGATTTGACAAATTGATATTTTAGCTTACACTGTGGACATAATTTAGTGATTCTTTTTGGTTTTTGATAAAAATTTTGTTTAAAGCCTGTTTGATTTGATTAAAGAAATATTACGTTTTTATAGTTCTTCAGACGTTGATTGTAGACATCTAGTTTGTGCGTGCTTAAACCAGTGGATCATTCTGAAAATTGACAACAAAGTTTGGCATTGCCCAAAGGGTACGTTTGTTTATCTGTTCGATCCGAAGGGACGACATCTACTATACATACATAACATCACGGCTCATTCCCAGACTGCATCCTCCCATTTGCCATGATCTTTGCATACTTCTTTAGCTTCTTGCTTTCGCATTAATCCTTTTATACAAGGTCGGTTTAGGTTACTCTTGACCTGTCCATACTTTAAAATTACCTGAATTTGGTCCATGAACATTCATCTAGGCTTTCCCTTTCCAACATTTGTATTCACCCAGCCTCATCGATCTCTTTTGTTAATAATTTTTCAGCCATTCTCTCTACATGCACAAACCATATAACCGTCCCTTTCTCAATTTAAGTCACCACATCTTCTCTTCGTCAGAAGCTCAGCAGAGGTTCTGTATTCACCCGTACTCTCTAATGACGCGTTTTATTTTAAACCCGTGCTTACTATCAGCGTTCAGTCGTCCGCGTAAATCTGCATTTTGTGCAACATTTGTAATTTTATGTAAATGGTAGTGTGCGAGCGCTGCCTGGTGTGATATTTTGTACTTACAATCATTAGACAATACAGAAAGCAAAATACTGAACTCAAATTTCTACGTTGCTTTGGCTTTAAAGCTTTCTATCTTTTAAAGAAACTACACAAATAGAAAATTACTGTGGCGAGTTGTTCCAAAGAATAAAGAACGTAAAATTCGGCTAAATTTGTTTTTTAATAGAAAATCTTAGCGGTGTTTTGTTATTTTCGGAATGATTGAATACACTAACAGCTAATGATGATACCTGATGACGAGTCGGAGTGGCGCGTGCAGCTGCGCGGGCGCGGTGCGGTCGAGTCTTTCGGTCTATCCGTCGCTCGCGCAGCTCCCCGCGTCGCACTGTCGACATGGCAATCTGAACACCACACCTATTAGTTTTATAAACCAGTTAGTTGTAGCAGTTTTATAACGTATGATTTGTTGTCAGATCTGGCAGTGCGTGATGTCTCGTGGCGAGTGGAACAAGAAGGAGGAGCTGCTCGCCGAACAGGCGGCGAAGCACTTGCGTCACTACACCCCGCTGTTGGCCGCCTTCGCGCAGTCGGCCAAGGCTGAGAGCGCGTTATTGACTAAGGTACGCTGTGAAACTCGTCGTCATCACTATCAGACCATCAGTTCATTGTGGGTCACTGCAGGGCCTTTATGCAGGCCGTTCATGTAATTTAGTCAAACAGGCTGCTTCGAACAATTTTATCAAGTTGGCAAGAAGATCTGTGTGAAAATTTGATCAGATATAATGAGTTTCCAAATGGCTTGAAGAAATATGAATTTGGGTATTTGAAGTTGATCAAACGGTTTGATCAAATAATTTGAACGTGTGTATTGCAAAGTCTTTTTTAATGAATGGACTGACTAACGATAAAAGCTTTAAATATGTTTCCTCATTCATTCGCAAATTATTTTGCCAGTTTTTGGAGCAAATGTCAATTCATTTCAAGTTTATATACAAATATTTGTCTCTTTTCATGAGCCGCTTTTTACAAGACTCGGTACTTTTCTTTTCTTTTCTTTTCCTGGCCCTCGCAGTTAACACTAAACCGACTCTTGCTAAGACGTCGTTCATATCGATATCGATAGAGAAACAGACGCCGCTTCAAGTCAGCTTAAAGATGTGTTGTAGTCACAAACAAGGCAAATTATAATGGTTAATGATGATACCTGATGACGAGTCGGAGTGGCGCGAGCAGCTGTGCGGGCGCGGTGCGGTCGAGTCCTTCGGTCTATCCGTCGCTCGCTCAGCTCCCCGCGTCGCACTGTCGACATGGCAATCTGAACACCACAACCATTTGCTAAACTAAACACATGTGTTAATAATAGTGTTTTTAAATGTGATTTTGATTATAGATAATACAAGTAAGAAAGAACCAAAGTTTAAAATTTTAAGCAGGTGGGTCGATATTTTTATTCCAAGTAGATCCCGATCTGTGTTGCTCGCCATAGACCAATTGAATCCATGGTGTAAAGCGTTATTTACTGTCCCCAGGTGCAAGAGTACTGCTACGAGAACATGAGCTTTATGCGCGCATTCAGCAAGCTGGTGCTGATGCTGTACAAGAGCAACGTGCTGTCGGAGGAGGTGATCCTCAAGTGGTACCGCGACACCAACTCCAGCAAGGGCAAGATGATGTTCCTCGACCAGATGAAGCGCTTCGTCGAGTGGCTGCAGAACGCCGAGGAGGGTACGTTCATAATCTATACTTCTATACTAATATTATAAAGAGGTAAAGTTTATAAGTTTGTATGTCTGTAAATAAAGTTCTGTCGGGGCTAATCTTCGGAACTATTGATCCGATTTTAAAAATTCTTTCACCAGTAGAGTGCTACGTTATCGGTGAGTGTCATAGGCTATATTTTATATTTGTATTGTATATATTACCTGAGTTATCACAGTTTTTCACAACATGAGTCGGAGCGTGAAATTTATTAAATTTAGCTTCATGCGTGTACGATGCCTTAGATATTGGATATAATTGAAAACATTGTATAAAAACTTTATGCATCTTAAAAAGTTCTACAAAAAAGTCCGCGGTAGCATATATCTATCTTTTATATTTTGGCAGATATCTAACTTTTTGATTTTAGAAATAATTTAATTCATAAGCTTAAATTTACGTCATTATTTATACAACTAAACATAAATTCTTATAAAATAAATTGCTTAATAATCACAAGGAAATTATAAAGATAAGATTTGCCTTTTACAGTATGTTAATTAGTTATATAGTTTCGGAGATATTACAAAATTCTAAAAATCATGACAATGCCGCTATTTGTCCAAATTAAGTGGACCTCCTCCGTGTTATGTTATACGTACTGAATAGTGGTCAACATTTTGGTACATATATTTTTTGAGAATTCGATCTTTGATCTTTTCTTTCAATTTATTTGGCGTGGTAGACCATATTTATATAATATAGGAAAAAGTTTGTTCGTTTGTTTAAACGGGCTTATCTCGAGATTGCGTGTCCGATTTTAAATGATTTTGTTAATTATGAAAGCTAGACTCAAAAGTGAAATAGATTATTAAAAGCTATACACATCAGCTTGCCATAAATATATATTATTAATGTTAATGTACTGTAATATCGTACAATGTTTTACAAAAATGTAGATCTTTAATACACGGGACGGGACGCTTTGCTATATTGCTTGACGGGAAACTATAAAAAAATTATGTTGAGAGGGGAAGCGGGGAAAGAGCACAGTTTATATGAAAGTCTGTCTTTAAAATTAAAAGGGTACCTAAGAGGTTTTTACGCGGACGAAGTCGCGGGCGACTGCTAGTATGCATATACAAAAGACTCGTACTGTCCCTTCCTTCAGCTTCATCTACCCACTCGACTTTCTTTTTGTCATTTGCGCTTTTTACTTCACACATGTACATAGTACATATAAAATTACATAAACAATGGATTAATGAATTAACACAGTTTCTTTCTTCAGTGAACAGTTCGAAACGCTCACTAAAATACTCATTTTAATTTGTTACAGAATCTGAAAGCGGCGAGGACGAAGATTAGTTTAAGGGCAGCGAGTGAGACTGAACACATAGCGCCGTCCCCACCACCCACACACACCACCCACACACAACCGCGACCAGAACAGAACCAGCACAGAACCAGCAGCACTCGACCGACAACCAGCCGCGGCCTTACGAACAACACGAGTGTAATATTAAATGTTAAATTAAAATAATAATAAATAAATAAAGTAAACGATGTCATAATAACAACCGTGAGCACAGCACGCGTGCGGGGCGTTTTCTACAACTGTATATTATTCATTGCTAAAGTAACATGTTGATGAAATACAATATTTTTTATTCAATTTTTTTAGTAAAATTCAAATAAATGGTGGCAACACTCGATTGGTCTTTTATTTTCATCATCTTAAAGGAATGTAGCATAAGTGATTATTATCAGTTTATTTGTAATCCATCCAAAAAGACCCATCTTTTTTGTTTTTTGAAGTGAAACTTCTTTATCGGGGTTGGAAAAAAATTTAGTGTAACATTTTTTCGTTACGCGTCACATTTTTCCGTTACGCGCCATCTTTGATTTATGGAAGTGACGTGATAAATATATATATATATATATATATATATATATATAATGTTATATTGAAATGATCACCAAAATGAAAGGGTTTATTTTAATTCTAATTCCAGTGAATTTCTAAAAAAAGTAAGTAATTACATCTCTTTTTCTAATACTTAGGCATTGACATATTAATACTATGGACTTCGGGTCAGCGATAAAAAGTGTCCGAACCAAAAGAATGCCAAAACGCGAAATGATTTCCAATCGCAATTCAGTCTCATATTAGCTGACTGACAGAATACACGTCAATAATGCCGTAATGTGTTATAAAAAACTTGTAAGAACTGCCCGAGCAAAGTGAGAAAAGAAGACGGTGTACCATATTTTCAGTAAGTAAATATTTACTGATGATTTTAAAGTATTATTTTGCTTAGAAACAGGCAATTTTATTAAAATTTTAATAAACTATAGAAACGAATTGCATAACCAACCAAAATGAACAAAAGTATCTATCTGTCCTTTTCCCATACGCTACCCGCGTATAGGATAGAGGGAGTGCAATATGTTTATCTAATTAACCACATTTAGTTCGGATCTGCCGTGAGCAATAGAATGTTTTAGAACAACGACTGCATAGAGTTAATAATAGTTATGATAAGACATACATTACAATGTTATTTTGTGTATAAAAACATAAATACATCCTAGTGTGTATAAAATATCTTGGGACACTTTTGACGTAAATTTTGCATTAGACCCGAAGTCCATAGTATTAATATGTCAATGTACTTAGGTGTAATTATGGTATTTATTTTTTCCACGTTATTTAAAATTAACCACAGTTTTTGATTGTATTTTTCAATACACTAACACGTGGCGTGGGTGTAATTATGGTATCAATTTTTTCTAATACTTGAATGTTGATAAGTTAGTTAGTTTCTCTTCTTACGAGTGTACGCTAGTACACGCACACATTTTTTTTTATTGACCACAAGTTGGCTCTTGACTGCTATCACACATGATGTTAAGTGATGATGCAATCTAAGATGGAAGCGGGATAACTTGTTAGTAGGATGAAATCCACACACCTTCAGTCACGACATCGTACCGGAACGCTAAATCGTTTGACGATACGTCTTTGTTGGTAGGGTGGTAACTAGCCACTACGAAAGCCAGCAGCTACCAGCCAGACCAAAACAAATTAAGAATCTGCCCCGCCAGGAATCGAACCCAGGACCTCCATACTGCCCAGTTATTTTACGTTCCAGTACGATGAACGAAACCGAAGGGGTGTGGATGTGACTCTACTAACAAGTTAGCCAGCTTCCATCTTAGATCATCATCACTTACTAACTAGTAGTAAAAAAAATTACACTTTTTAAAAATTAAATTACGAAATTACAATTTACATAGTAATATAAATTATAAACACAACGTTAACGATACCTTCCTTTTATTTTATCTACCTGAGATATCTCTTCGAGCGCAACCTAAGCCTGCAGGCCTCTATATGGGAAAGGAAAGAGATTCACCATGCTGCCTCTCCCCAACCAGCATAGGATGCAGGGTTGACTGGCGTGATAATGTTTGATTATTTTTAACCGACGAAAAAAACGGAGGAGGTTCTCAATTCGACACGTATACATTTTTTTTATGTATGACCACGCATAACTTTTTACACAGTTGTCCGATTTTGATAATTCTTTATTAGAAAGAGCACACTTCCAAGGTGGTCCCATTGGGATATCCTGGGAAAATTGGAGGAACTCTTCAAATTTTATAAGCACACTTGCAGCGATTTCGGTTTTAGTGTAAGTATCGGTAGCTTTTTAGCTACAAGTGCCGTATAATATACTATATCAGTTTAGTACGAGTACGTTACGTGGCGATAAATCACTAAAAAGTAATAAATAAAAATTTTTAAGAAAAAATAGAACCGACTCAAAACGCACTAAAAAGTAAAAAATAAATGTGTCATTTAGTTGCTTCAATTTACTTAAGCATATCTAGGAGTCGGTGCTAGCAAGGTTTCTACTTTAAGAACATTACCTAGAACCCACAAACTACTACGTTAAATAAATGTTCCTTTAAACTTGCTGGCACCGACTTCATAGATATGCTTAATTAAGTAAATTAAAATTAAAGCAACTAAATGACACAGTTATTTTTTTACTTTTTAGTGCGTTTTGAGTCGGTTCTATTTTTTTTTGTTAAAAATATTTAACAATCACTATCAGTTGCAGATGTTGGTGACCGGGATGAATGAAGCACCACAATTTTTTCTAAGGGTTAGAATTTTTACTTAAAATGTAAAAAAAAATTGCATTACATCATAGCCCGAACCAGACTTGCATACCGCTGTAGCATGCGTGAGAGAAAAGGAGACCAGACACGAGCGCGTTGCGTATCGAAGCGGTTTACTCCCACAAGAAGTTATCACTTCAAAAATAATTTCTATAAAATTGATTTTTTATGTTCTGCTGCCCTTCGACGATTTTGGTAATCGTTAACTCACGTCACTCAAACTATATCAGACACCACTGTCAGTTGCTACCGTATTTTATAGTCTAGCGGACCGCGACCTTGTCCGCGAGATATTGCGTTTTTACTGATTTCATCCCCTTTCGAGTTCAATTTGGAAAACTCTGTCACACATATTTACTTATTTATATTTATTTACAGAAGTACTGTAATGCTTAGAATAAAAATATCTAATCTTCTATAGGTAGATACTAACTTTAAAACATTTTACAACTGAGTACCTACTTAGATAGCTGTCTTTTAATCTGCGCGTTAACTAAGTATGCTAAAACCAAACTCGATTGAGAATGCTGGTCAACAAACAAATTTAAAATGAAGGTAGAAAATGCAACACATTTTATGCCTAATAAATTTAAAATTATATTTTGTTTTTTTTATAAAGTCTTATTTAAAAGATGTTTAATATATTGATTAGTTTTTAATCTAATGTATTGTTATAAATTCGTCTTTATACTGACTAGTAATTTCTAACTTCATTTTTAATTTGTTTGTTGAAAAGCATTCTCAATCGCGTTTGGCTTTAGTACAGTATTTACATACTTGGCAGGTCTATATCTGTTACCAAGTGAGTACAAAAAGTATGGACCAGAATAATTTAAAATCTCAAGGGCAAGTTTTACTACACAATCGAGCAATTTGGAGCCCCCAGATTCGGTTAGCACGACAGGCCCTTCGACCTTGACCATGACATAAGATCGGGTTACTATTGATGCGATCCGAGGGCCCGCGGATCCACGTGGATCGCTTTTTGTATACGTTTTTATTATTATCTCTGAATAGAGCTGATTTAGAAATTATTATGTTAGAAATTCGCATGCCTATTTAATAGCGTACACACATACTGAGAACATATTAAATATCTTGTGTAACCGTTACGTCTTAATGTTTGCAATTTGCCAGATGTAAAAGAGTAGGAACGGATATACGAAGGTATACGTTAAAAAAATAATTTCAAAAATTATAAAAGAGCAACAGAACAAAAAGGCCTAATATTTTAAAATCAGATTTTTTTACTGTCTACCTCCACTTATCAGGACGGATATTATACTAATGCCAAACTCGATTGAGAATGCTTGTCAACAAACAAATTTAAAATGAAGGTAGAAAATGCAACACATTTCATGCCTAACAAATATAAAATTGTTTTATTTTTTTTTATAAAGACTTATTTAAGAGATATTTAATATATTAATTAGTTTTAAGCTTACTAATCTAATTTATTGTCATGAATTCGTCTTTAACTAGATAATTTAAAAAAATAGGTGTAAAATGACGAGTGATCTCTACCTTCATTTTTAATTTGTTTGTTGACAAGTATTCTCAATCGAGTTTGGCTTTAGTATAGATTTAGAAATTATGAAATCTGGAGCAACAAAAACAGATTATTGGCTTAAGTCGGACGTAAGACAAAAGTTCTCCAAATATGTAAATGAATTCGGAGAAAAACTTAGGAAAATCGTATATTCCTGCACGTTCCTATAATATGCAGGGCGCACACAATATATGTGTGTGGTATCATATTACGATATAGATAAAATATGGACAAAGCACTTTGTAAGTCGAAGCCAAACACCCATGGCACTCTCTTTCAATTCAAAAATCCGTATAGGCAGTTGCCTATTCAATTGTTTGAGCTTTACCTAAAGCTTAAACAATTGAAATAAATAAATAATACTTAAAATCCAGAATTTTGTTTTACAGTTTCGCCTATTTACCATTGTTATTTAGGTACTAAACGAATACAAAAGCAAAATAGGGGTCATACACTATTGTGATAAAAAGTTATTTCATTTTAAGTGCTGGCTAGACTCGGGATTTTGAAAAAAAACATCTATTCAACTTTTGTGTGGGGCTAAGCCGAAGTACTGCTTCAATAGGCTGTTGGTAACATAATACTATTGCCGAATACTTAGTTGTAAGGGAGGTAGTAGGTAGGTACCCTACTTACCTATTAACATCCGTACATTCGCAAAAACATTCGTAATACGTTTAACTTTAATATATCTTTGTCTATGTACCGAAAATTACAAAAACCGTTAGATTATAATTTACTAGTAATGAGATAATTTGATACAAACAGTAAGTAGGCCTAATGACAAATAGATTTGTTGTTTATTGCACTTTCCGTATAGGTATTATTGAGATATAAAAATTCTCGTTTACCTCTCCTACTTTCAATCCTACCCGACGTTCAGGGCCTCGGTAGTCTTTTTTTATTATCCGACTGCGTCAGAAGGAGGGTTATGTTTTTCGAGCGTATGTATTTATGTATATATGTATGTATGTATGTATATATGTATGTATGCCCATTTCTTCCATTTCATTAAACGACTAAACGGATTTTGACATGTGAGGTGTCGTTGAATTTGCCAAAATTGTGGTAGTGACATAGGCTATATACATTTTCAAAACGGCGGCTGTAAATGGGGGAAAAAAGGGGGGATGTGTGTATTTCTTTCTCCTATCTTAGTAATATGGGTATCAAATGAAAGGTCAAAGGTATCAAAAGAAAATTTCAAAAATAGAAATATTATATCATGTTTATTTTGCCGTTTTAACAAAAAATGGCATAAAGTGTACCGTGTCATTTCTATACCATAAACTAAAACAAAAAGTCTCAAAATACTTTATTTTGTCTTCTTTGTGCCTGCAGCAGCAGGCACAAAGAAGACGTAAGTTAAAAAACGTAGTTTTGGTAGATCTTTCTTTCCCCGCAGAAAATAAAGTATTTTGTCCTCGCTTGCATCTCCATAAAGTATTTAGAATTTTATATAGATATAGTGATCCTTGTTTTTTCTTTTCAGTTCATAACTTCTATGCAGTCGGGTTTTTGTTTTTATAATAATAATTTTTTGACAAGTATAACTGAAACAAATGCGCAGTACCAAATAAGCATTTTTTGGACTCCTGGGTTTCGAACCCTGGACGTCATGATACAAACAAGCCAATCACATGACCGCGAGGAAACCGAGTGATATTAAATATACAGTATTCAGTTTTGTAAATGCATTTAAACACGCGAACACAACAAACATTTACTAAATTGATAGCTTCACGCCATATTTAGGTAGCATTAACACGACAGTTGATACAAAATACGGGTTCCAAGTTCCAACGTCCATCTTAACAAATAGAAAATTCGTTAAAGCGATGTTAAGTCGTCGAAATTTTGCACACAAGCTTCACATAATAGCAGCGAGAGGGGCAAGCGCTTCCGGAGCATTCAGGACCCGTTTAACGGCCCGGGCTTTTGTTGGGGCCCTAGGGCTCGGCCCCAAGGCCATGGGGCTCCAAGGTCAACGTCAGGTGCTAGATAGTTATAGAACAATTTTGGGAAGACTTCGTTTTAAATTAATACAATTATAAACAAATTGTCATTTGCTTGTATTTTTGGATTTCTGTCCAATAAAACGAAAGCCTGTCTATATTGCTAAAAATTAAAGAACTAATTTATTCTTCTAACAAACCTATCTCCTAGATATTGGTGGCTAAAAATTGCTTTTAGTATTTTTTGCTTAAAGAAGTATGACTATAGAGTTTATTGTGACAGAACTCCTCTTGGAAAGACATTGCTACTTTTGGTCTGTAGAGCACAGCTGCAGGAGTATAACAGTTTAATAACTGTTATACTACAGTTATTAAGCATTAAACAGAGTTTAACAGCCACACAGATTGACGGAGACAGGGTGGCACTTTATAGAACGATATTTTAATGTCTCGTAACGTTCTGCCAACAGGCGACAATGGAGGAGCTTCTTAGGCCATCAATTATGACTATAAAAAAATTAAAAATAAATAAAATTCAAGCAAAGCCAAAAGTTCGTTACTGTTAATAGCAAGTACCTATTTTTATAGTCGGATAAACACACGCACATTAATAGGAGCTTACTCGAAGTCAGTTAAAAGGGTGTTAACGAGCCCATTCAAAGAGCATAAAATTATAATAAAATCAAATCGTGACGGCGTTTTTTTGTTACTTTGATTTCATATTCACCGTTATTATAATGTTTTGATGCCGTTCATTGTTGTCTTACAAATGAAGCAGGTATGTGTTATTAGTAGGTCGTTATATTCATATGATTTTGTGACGAACTGGCATTAACAATAGTTTTAAGAACTTTATTGTATTTTTACTCTTTTTGATGTCAAATCGTGAACAAAGAAACATATACTTGAATAGATATTGATACCTTGCTTTTTTGGTGCAATGGTGGTTGGTGCATGGTTTCTGTGTGACCATAACATCCTGGGTCGAGATCTGTAGCAGTCTGGATTTGGAAACTTAGTGGAGTTACTCTTTCGCACCTCGGAATGGTTAACATTTATATCAGTTAAATATGATCGTTACAAACTCAATTATATCAGCCTGTGAAATGGCATTGAAGTAGCGTGGTGTATCAAAGCTCCACATCCCCTTTTCGAAATAGTTTCTCCTATTAAAAAATGGTGTACCTACTTGGATATTGAAAAAAATATTTTATATGAATTTCTTTTTAGGTGCTATTATGAGATTTGTCGTCTGTAATAGATTACTATAGATTTTTTACAATCTGGGAGGCACAGGATTCCAAATATCCGCACAAACTACATTTACCAAATGTTGCCTTAAATATTACTTTATTGTATTGGGTTTTTTGGACTAAAACGGGGAAATAAGACGCGTGAATAAGCCAACAGAAATTTAGATTTTGAAATATACACAAAAAAGGAAAAAATAATCGTTGTCAATCTCCACTAGGGTTATCACAAATTTTCAAACGCCATTCAATTAATGAATAATTAAAAATTAGCTAATTAAATAGTGGTTTTAAAAATTTGAGACAGCTACTCGTATGTACCTATATTCAATAATTACTTTCGATGTCTTTGCTATTCTTTGGACTTGGGGTTTGTAGAGTATTGTAAGAATATTTAGGTGGTTAAATGGTAGCTTATCGCTTAGCAGCTTGATTTCAACTGGACAATCTTAATAAGTCAAAAGTACCTTCAATCGACGGACTTGTATAAAAGGAATAATGAAAGTGGAAGAAGCAAGGAACTATGCAAGAACCGTGGCAAATGGAAGGATGTAGTCTCTGCCTACCCCTATAGGAACGAGGCGTGATGCTATGTATGTATGACTGAATGTCATCTTTCTAAATGACAGTTTAACACCTAATTTATAGAAGAAGCGAGGCAACCCTAATACGTAGTGCGTTGTGTAGGTACACGAGTACATCGGGATCACAAATCCCCCTGGCAGTGCCCAGGTAATATCGTCGAGCGAAATCTTTATCCCGGCTCCCAATTGTGAGCGGATAAGTGAACCAGTTTTTGTCTGGTACATTCAATAGCCCAGGTGCGGTGTTCGGCTCGATCTCCTATTCTTTAGATATAACGCAGCTGTCTTGTACTTATGTTTGCTACGAGAGCTTCACGGCTTGTTGCTGGATACATGGGCGGGTGTGCCAAATTGATAATATCCGGATGGTTTGTTTGGCGAATGAAATATTGAATTATATTTGAACTGATTGCCGAGTAAGGGTTAGGCTTACCTATCGATTTTTTTTAACCCAAGTGCCGAAAAGGGCAAATATTATATTTTTACTTACATATTGGTTGGTAGTTTTGTGCAACATTCGTTCTACGTAACTCTTTAATGTTATTGGTGTCTCCTTAATAGTTACTTCTAACAAGTAGGTATCTATATTTTAATACTAGCGCCCGCACTTCGTCCGATTGTAATTTTGTTTTGTGATAGTTAAAAAAGTAGCCTATATCCTTTCTCAGGCTCTAAAATATCTCTGTACTAAATTTCATTTAAATAGGTTCAGTAGTTTAGGCGTGATGGAGTAACAAACAGACAGGGTTAATATCGCATTTATAATATTAGTATAGATCTTGGTTCCGTAATTTCTGTTTCATTTTTAAATTCCTTATTTTTCAAGTGTAAAAGTATGAGCACTTTTGAAATGTCATGTTTGTTCGTTTGTAGTGTGGTATGTATGTTCTGTAAAAAAAGTGTACTAAGCAACGCTGGCAAGAAAATCAACAATTACTTTTTAAATTCGTCTTCATCTAGGTACAATAATAATTTATTATAATTTACAAATGTATTTATTCTATCATTTATTTATTTACATTTCTTTTTAAATTTTCAACAATGCTATATAAAACAATTATAAAAACACTATTAAAAATTTATAAAAAAATCATTCCGCCTGCTGCGGGGAGTGAGGAACCTCCTCACAATACGCGCCGTTTCAAGAATTACTGCCTTCTGTATCCGACCCTTGATCCAACAATTAAGCGAAAGCTTTTTATTGTCAAAATTTCGCTATAAGACCGTTGACTGAAACGACTATAGGAACAATCATTGTTGAATCAACATTCCACATGACGGTAATCTCATGAGCAAGGTCCAAGTATTTTGATACTTTTTCCTTTTCAGCTTTCACCAGATTATCATCAATTTACAAATTATTATTACCTACTACCATTTTCAATGTGAAGATGGTAGTCGGTCCAATTTAAAGCATCCTTGTCGTACTTATAATAATATCTGGGCACATTTTTACCCATTTAGAAAAAGCAGAAAAAATTGTTAAACTAAACTTAAGGTTTGTTACCCCAGAACCACGGTAGTACTAAGTATTAACGTGAGACACTCACATTTATTTTTGACGGTCTCCGTGGCGCAGTGGTATGCGCGGTGGATTTATTAAAACGGAGGTCCTGGGTTCTCGGCGGGGCAGATTGAGATTTTTCTTAATTTGTGTGGCTGGTGGGGGGCTTTCGCGGTGGCTAGTTACCACCCTACCGACAAAGACGTACCTCCAAGCGATTTAGCGTTCCGGTACAATGTCGTGTAGAAACCGATAGGGGTGCGGATTTCATCCTACTCCTAACAAGTTAGCCCGCTTCCATCTTAGATTGCATCATCACTTAACATCAAGTGTCATAGTTAAGGGCTAACTTGTAGTCGATAAAAAAAAATTACTCACCGGAAGTCACAGTCAATCTATATACAGATCAATACAATTAATCAATGGTAGAATAAGTAAAGTGATCACTTGACATTATGAACTTTACCCGATTTTCGAACTTGGACTGTAACTTCCTTTCACAAGAACATGGTTATGAATTTGAATTTGCAAGTAGGTCGCGATGGCAGGGCGTCGGTTGACAAATTTTGAGTTTCATATTGTGTCAATATGAAAGGGGTTGTCGTGTTTTGCGGAAATCCTGGGTTGGGTTGAGGAATAATTCTTTCTTCTAAGAAATTGTTAGTAAATTCTAAGCCACGAGTCTGGAAGTATAGTCTTTATCTCGGATAGTATGTTAAGCCGTCGGTCCAAGTCACAATCATCAACATCTGATAGCGATCGTAAACGAATTAAACATTTCCATCCTAAACCCCAGTGCATTAGAGCAATGTGGCGAGTCTACGCTCCATATCCTCTCTCCTACAAGTAGGTAGACTTTTCCCTGTTGTGGACTAGCGATAATGATTTAACTAGCAGCTACCTTGTGTTAAAGCTCGTCCGAGGAAGTGACTACTACCGCCAAGTTGAATTCGGCCGATTAGCAGCATTGCTGTATTCCGGTCTTAAATACATGGTTGCTGGTGTAATTCCAGGCATAAAAGAGTTATAGAGCAAGAGCCTGCGACGCCCAGACCTTCATTATTTTATAAAAGTTGAAATTTTCTCTGTACATGTCTCCTATACAGGCAAGAACGACCAGCGACTATAGAGGTTGGGTTGTGGTTACTTGGGCAGGTAACAGGTACTAAAGGTGTATAAAATAGTACTTAAAATTTGTTAGAGTATAAAGCTCAATTTTAACACCTACGCCTCAAGTTGATAGACAGGGCGGCACTTTGTAGAACGTTTTCTTTGCAGTGTTATTTTTAACGGACGAAAAAAAAACGGAGGAGGTTCTCATTTCGACACGTATATATTTTTTTTATGTATGACCACGCCATACTTTTTACAGAGTCATCCGATTTTGATAATTCTTTTTTTATTAGAAAGGGCACACTTCCAAAATGGTTCCATAGTCATCATATTAGCGATTTCGGTTTTTGGGTAAGTGTCGGCAGCTTTTTGGCTACTAGTGCCGTATAATGTACTATACCAGTATAGTACGAGTAGGTTACGTGGCGATAAATCACTAAAAAGTAAGAAATAAAACTTTTTAGCAAAAAAATTAACCGACTCATAAAATTTTTTAACAAAAAATAGAACCGACTCAAAACGCACTAAAAAGTAAAAAATAACTGTGTCATTTAGTTGCTTTAATTTACTTAAGCATATCTATGAAGTCGGTGCCAGCCAAGTTTAAGGAACATTTATTTAACATATAGTAAAGCAGTTTGTGGGTTCTAGGTAACGTCCTTGAAAGTAGAAACCTTGGCTGGCACCGACTCCTAGATATGCTTAAGTAAATTAAAGCAACTAAATGACACAGTTATTTTTTACTTTTTAGTGCGTTTTGAGTCGGTTCTATTTTTTGTTAAAAAATTTTATTTCGCACTTTTTAGTGATTTATCGCCACGTACCGTACTCGTTTTATACTGTCATAGTATATTATATGGCACTAGTAGCCAAAAAGCTACCGATACCGAGTCAAAAACCGAAATCGCTGTAAGCGTGCCTCCAAAATTTGAAGAGTTCCTTCAATTTCCCCAGGATATCATCAGCAGATCCTAACAAGCGGACAATGGGACCACCTTGAATGTATGTCCTTTCTAATAAAAAAAGAATTATCAAAATCGGACAACACTGTAAAAAGTTATGCGTGGTCATAAAAAAAAAAAAAAAAAACAAATATACGTGTCGAATTGAGAACCTCCTCCGTTTTTTTTCGTCGGTTAAAAACGCACTAAAAAGTAAAAAATAACTGCGTCATTTAGTTGCTTTAATTTACTTAAGCATATCTATGAAGTCTGTGCCAGCCATGTTCAAGGAACACTTATTTAATATAGTAAAAAACCTCTAAACCTGACAAGTTACATTGGTGATTAGAGCAGAGTGTTGTGCTTAAGCTCAAAATCGCCCGTCCTGTATGGAGTCCCGCATGTGATGGGACACCTGCACCCCGATTGTGTAAGTTGATCATAATCGATTGACAGCAAATTTTATACCATTATATTTGTCAGACTGACAGTTTACTAATTTAGATAATAATATGACACATTTTTCATTAATTAGAGCTGTCAAACGCATACCGTTAAGTTACACAATCACCCCCCTGGTCCTGTGGTGGACATAAGCTGATAATCAGTAATTTCTAATAATTCTAATTCAAATGAGACGTCCTCTTTGGGTTCCTCTCCGACTAGGGTAGGTTGTCAGTCAGCTTGGTTACCTTTTCTTTATCTTTCGTGCGGCGAAAAAATCGTGCGGCAAGTAAATGATCCTCAACCAAGCATGTTCCTCTACCAAGACTTTGTTCTGCGACTAACGCCTCTTCTACCGGCAACCTTTCCTTTCAAGATGAGCTGTAGGAGTTCGTATCTCTCGTGTCGTAACACGTACTCCAGATACGCGACTTTTCTCATATTGACGGTCTGCAAAAGTTCTCGCTTCTGATTGAGACGTCGCAGAACTTCGACAGTTGTCACTTTATGAGTCCAGTTGATGGCTAGCATGCGTCGAAACGCTCACACTCGAACGCTTCTATATTTTTCCTGCTGTCCTCTTTTATTGTTCATGCTTCACACCCGTATAGAATTATGGGCTAGATAATTTAGCAACACAGGAGTCGAATGCGCAAAGAGATCGTACGACTGCGATTGCAGAGAGCTAACCATTGAGCTGATGAGGTATAAGTAAATCAAAATTAGTAAAACTTAGTTAGTCTTAATGATTTGTTTAACTGGCTCCAGCCGGTCTAATTTATAGCCTAATTTAGCCGATACTGCGATCTGCCGGCTAAACGAGTTAGACTTGCCCTAGGGCTGTCACAGCTTTTAGAAACTTTATTTCAAAAGGAATATTATTATTATTGTCATAGTAGGTATTAGAACATGGCTATGGCTTATGAATTTGAATACGCAAGTAGGTAGTAGACGTATTGGAAGATCTTATTGATATGCTTCGTCAAGAGAAGTAACGACCGCTGTGTTTATTTTGCCAACAAGCAGCATTGCTCGCAATCATACGAATAAAGTAGACTTTTTTTGAAGCCCAGTTATTTTTTAATTTATTCTGTATTAAAATACAAAATTACAAAATTACAAATTGGGCCATCTGATTAGAAATCACGAACCCAAAAATAATTAAACCCACACCTTTCTTGCTTGCTACCACCCAAAGCCACGATAAGAGCATGGCTGAATAAATCATTCAGCATCTATAAAATTCATCTGATTACGAGCTGAAATAGATAATTTACACAGGTTTTTTATCTCGCAATGCCGCAATACGACAGAATTAGTTACTTTTATAATATAGTTGAGGGTCTCTCTGTAATAATTCGAGGAGTGGCAGCCCTAACTGGTGGCAGCTCGAAAGTCAGAGGTGAGCAGTGCGGCCCCGCTGTGAAACGGTACCGCGCCTGACTCACTCGCCGCTCGCCGTCGCCAGGCTTACTACATGGTGTATACCAACATATTGTATGTAAAAGTTTGCGTGGTAGCAGCCCTAACTAGTGACAGATCGAAAGTCAGAGGCGAGGTGATGCCCATGGTACCTGTACCATGTACCACGGGGTAATGGACAATGGTATAGTCAATGTATTCAGTGCCAGCATAAGCACAGTTAGGTTGGAGCGAGATGAAATAATGATACCGTCTCTCTATTTTATTACACAGTTACCTAAAAAAACGATTTTTGGAACGAAGTTCCTTATCGCGCGATGTGAAAGGGGGCTAGACGGAAAAAATTCGTACGAAAAGTTGTCACGACACTTTTTGATCAAAGGATCTTGCCGCCGCCTTTGATGTGTGTGCGCGTGAGCGGCGGGGGGCACCCGCGCTGTATGCTGTCTCGCGCTCTCGTGGCGCCTTCTGGTGTTTCGGTGTAATTGAGCCTACTGACTAAGTTTATATAACATTATATTTGTTAATAATAAAAAAAATATTATTATTACTTAAAAAAAATAAAATTTTATTACAATTCCTTCACTAATTAATCGAAAGGAACTTCGTTCCATCCGGGTGTCCCTTGAACTCAACTCAACTCTTTAACTTTTAAGTTTAACTCAACTTTTTAAATAAACGGAAAAAATATTTATTGTTTTAGTTAGAGGACGCCTAGACCTCCCAGTCCTAGGTCATTGCTGCCAACCATGCCGGGTCGGTGGTATGTACCTACCTACTCTGTACGCCTTACCTACGAGTACGTGTCTTGTCTGGTGTCTCCTGTCTGCTCCTGCTTTGTTATCTATTTTGGATGTAGTTGGGAGGTGTACTATATCGCTGTTAATACTAGGCTCAGAGTCAGACGGACTTGTTGGTTTAGAATGACTTTACCAGGCACACAATACGATACGGATCTGATGATGACATCCTGGGGAAATTGAAGGAACTGTTCAAATTTTGGAGGCACGCTTACAGCTATTTCGGTCTTTGTCTCGGTATCAGTAGGTTTTTGGCTACTAGTGCCGTATAATATACTATGACAGTATAGTACGAGTACGTTACGTGGCGATAAATCACTAAAAAGTGAGAAATAAATATTAAAAAAAAAATAGAACCGACTCAAAACGCACTAAAAAGTAAAAAAAAACTGTCATTTAGTTGCTTTATTTTACTTAAACATATCTAGGAGTCGGTGCCAGCCAAGGTTTCTACTTTAAGGACGTTACCCAGAACCCATAAACTGCTTTATTACGTAAAATAAATGTTCCTTAAACTTGGCTGGCACCGACTTCATAGATATGCTTAAGTAAATTAAAGCAACTAAATGACAGTTTTTTTTTACTTTTCAGTGCGTTTTGAGTCGGTTCTATTTTTTGTTAAAAATTTTTATTCTGACTAACTTTTTCAAATTTCTAAACGTTAAACCTATTTCAAATGAAAATTTTTGCAAATAGAGAAATTCTTAAGAGACAAAAAAATGGTCTTTATGCTTCTGTCAAACCTACACCTAAAAATATTTCGGCGAAAAGAAAAAGATCAGGGTACAAAATAACAACAGTATTTTTGGGCTAACAATTGCTACTTTCTCTACAAATCACAAATTCAATTGCGCCCCGCAATATAAATCATAATAGGCTTTGTGCGCGCTCTACCTGCGCGACCATAGACTATAGATGCGCCGACAAAAAGGTCCGAAAGACTCCCTTTGTCTCCGTTTCCGGGTTTCGATCCCTGATGGTTGCACGGAGGATTTACCCCGGCGTAAAAATGGTTTGCAAGTACGATGAATTATTTGTGTTTTAATAGAGATTGTTTTGTAGATTTTTGGGTAAACCACCCATCACATTATCCAAGGTACGGAAGATACGACGTGCATATCAACGGTACAGCACGGGTCACACCTGTCGGTAAGTGATGATGGGATGAAACTAAGATGGAAGCGGAATAATTTGTTAGGAGTAGGATGATAACTACACCTTTGCCACAGCACATTGGAATGCAAAAGCGCTTGGCGGTACCTCTTTGCCGGTAGAACTAGCCTCGGCGATAGCCTTCCACCAGCTAGACCTGGACCAATTAAGTAAATATTAATAGAACCAGCCGAGAATCGAACCCTGTACCTCCTTTTTATAAATCCACCGCGCATAGCGCTGCGTCACGGAGTCCGTAAATAATCCGAACATTAGCCGAAGCTGTAAACACCACTTGACCAAAGACGCAGTATAAGTACCTACATACCAAGAATGTTCCACATCCGAGGCGCACTTTTTGATATCAGAGCTTTGTTTAGGTGATTATAACATTATACGTGGCAAGAACATAGGGTTGTCGATTTTATGGGTTATTATTATATTTGTTTTTGAAGTCGATAACTTCTTTTTTTGGGGTTGAATTTTTATGACAGTTTTAAAACAACTAGTTTTACCTGCGTAGACCCCATTCTCGAGTTCCTAAATTAGAAACTCTGCTAAATTTTAAGTCGATCGAGTTTTAGAAATCTTTTGATGAACCAATAGGTCAGTGGTATTTCGCATATATATAACGTTTAGAATTATAATATTATGTGTAGTTTTAGTTGGTCCATTACTGGCTTCAGGCTTAAATCCTGGGTAGAGCTTTAAAGAAATTCTTGTAGATTCTAAGTTAGGAGTTGGGGAGATGATGGTATCACACGCCCGTGTTTCGGAGAACACCTTGATCCATTGGTCTCCGCTGTTATCATACACAAACAAGAGTAAAAAGTCAGTCTCCAACACGCGTTGGAGCCGTGCGGTGGGTCTTACCTCCACATTCTAACATTAAATTAAAAATTTAAAAACCCCCGACCCAAATTAGAAACATGAAAAAAAACCAGTCAAGACAAATTCAACGAGCCCAAACTCGATGGGTTTACTAAAAAGGTAGACCAGGGTTACGTCTCCTACCTTCGAGCCTTATTATCAGACCAGCTCAGTGGTTCCAGAAGACACTAGTGTTTCAATCACACACATGCTTTCAAGCAAACTGAGTGTGTAACATTTCTATCACACCTAACAAACGATCTGATGACCTTGAAGACCTGAACCGACTTCAACCAAACATAGCTAAGAACACTCTCGACTGATATACCTTTCAAACAAAAAAACTGCATTAAAATCGGATCATTCGTTTGGGAGTTACGATGCAACAGACAGACACATACATATACATTTACACAGACACGTCAAACTTATAACACTCCGTCGTTTTGCGTCGGGGGTTAAAAAGAGATAGAACTGGCACTGTAATAGGCATTTTAAATAGGCTAATAATGATGCGACAGCCCTATATAGTAAATGTCATTATGAACAACTCTGTGGCTGACCCGCGCACCGTCATATCGACAAGTTGCGGGAACAATCAACAAAGAACCTTTATTTTACTAAGTTGTTGATGTCGGTGAAATGTTACACACGAACTTTGTTGCTATTAATACTATTTAGGTTTTAGAAATAATAATTTCTCATAAACCATGTGGCATTCGGCATGAATTTTCGGCAGCAGCGGTAGGCAGAATTCTCTTCTTTCACTCTTACCCACAGCGTTTTTAATTTAACATTAACACTTCAGTCAGCCGATACGCACGCACACGTTTTGTTTATAGTAAGAATTGACAGCTTAAGCAGATGACCCACCTGATAATAAGTGGAAATAAAAACGGAGGTCCTGGGTTAGATTCCCGGCTAGGCCGTAGGAGATTTCTTAATTGGTCTGGCTGGTGGAAGGCTTCGTGGCTAATTATCACCCTGCGGACAAGAATGTACAGCCAAGCGATTTAGGGTTACGGTATGATGTCATACAGAAATCGAAGGGGTGTGGATTTTTATCCTATTCTTCACAAAATTGTCCACTTTTTTAGATTGCAGTGATGACTAACTATCAAGTGAGAATTGTGATTACATTCAAGGGCAAACTTTTATGATTAAATATGTTTGATGTCAGCGAACTGTTACTACACATTTACTACCTCACTATAAATTATATTTTGGTTGTTTTTTATTTTATTTTTATAGTAAGTAGACATTCGCCTATAAAACATCGTAAGGCATGCAAGGAACACATTCTAAGTGTCGCTCGCTTGTGCCTCAGGTCACAGGTGCCTGTAATTAAGCCGGCAACCATTGTCAGCCTGGTATCGGCCCACAACAGGGCCAGGCCTCCTACACTAGAGAGGATATGGAGCGTATACCCACCACGCTGCTCCAATGCGGGTTGGCGGGCTTAGGGTGATAATGTTTCATTAATAATGCTCACTATTAGATGTTGATGATAGTTACCGAGACCGACAAGTTAAGGTACTCTCCGAGGCACGAAGTAACACCACCAATCTCCCGATTCTGGGCTTGGAATGTTATGAAAATTTAATAGAAAAATGAAAAGTCAGAAACATTCAGTGACACGACCTAGGATTCAAACCCACCACCTCCTGATCGTAGCCACAAGGCTAACCACTAGACCAACGAGGCAGTTGCCATGGCAACCATGCGTCCATGCCAGACCCAGAGAGGCATCGGTTTCATTCGCGTTCCGTTTACAACTGAACCGTTTCCTAACAAATGCTTTTCGTTAAGCTTGAATGGTTATTTACTTTTGGAGCTTCACTTGTTATTAACGTGTACTTATTCTTGGCGTACGTACTCTGGGCGTGTTGCTTGCTCTCGGCGTGTCAGCCAAGTGCGCGCACAGCCGGGCGGCGGCGGCTAGCGTGGGCTGAGTAACGGTCGGCCCGGATGCGACCGGTCTCGGCGCAGCGTATGCGATGCTCACAATGTTACTGTAGGCTGGTATTATTTTACTTTAACTTCCGAAAACTGTCTTACTTATCTAGACATTAAAATGCAAAATTCTAATTCACTTGTTCCGCACTAGAGGCCGCTCGCGGATTCATCAAAACCCATTGAGTAGTTTTTGCATGAAATATTAGTAAGGCTGTTATACAAGCTCTTCAGAAACGTTAAATCTATCACGCAGTGGCTCTACCGCCGGTTCAGAAAGAAGATTCTGCCGAAAAGAGCGGGAGAGATACCAGGCAATTGCTAGTTTAAAAATGAATGTTGTTAATTTGTGTTTCATAAATACACAATCTTGGTTATTCCGCGTGTGAAGAAAGATAAGACGAATATTTGTAGTCTATCTTAGCTGCCCACAGGGTCAGGCCTCGCTGCTTATAGTAATGGGGTCCATAATCTTACTTTGCGCATTTTATTTTAGCTGCCAAAGACTGCCTTCTTTGTTCTTATCTAGACATGATCCACATCAGCCCATCTCCCAATTTGTAGAAGGGATATGTAGATCTATCACCCACATAGGTGCTCCAATGTAGTTAGGCGAGCTACTTAAACATACATTAAAAATTCAAAAACCCTGTAAGTATTTATTAGGGAGTCAAGATTCATAAAATCAATTCAATTTGTTTTCTTTTTTTGACAATGTGACATTTTTAACCCCCGACGCAAAAACGACGGGGTGTTATAAGTTTGACGTGTCTGTGTAAATGTATGTGATCCGATTTTAATGCGGTTTTTTTTTTGTTTGAAAGGTATATCAGTCGAGAGTGTTCTTAGCTATGTTTGGTGGAAATCGGTTCAGGTCTTCAAGGTCATCAGATCGTTTGTTAGGTGTGATAGAAATGTTACACGCTCAGTTTGCTTGAAAGCGTGTGTGTGATCTGACATTTGAAACACTAATTCTTCTGGAACCACTGAGCTGGTCTGATGATAAGGCTCGAAGGTAGGAGACGTTACCCTGGTCGACCTTTTTAGTAAACGAATCGAGTTTGGGCTCGTTGAATTTGTCTTGACTGGTTCTTTTCAAGTTTCTAATTTGAGTTTTTTAAATTTTTAATGTATAGTTATTATTTCTCAAAATAACAGTTATATACTGAGTTACTTTCCAGCTCTTCTTGTCTCAGTCTGCAGTACAAATCACTATTTAATTACAAAATTAATTTTCAAAAGTAGTTATACGTAAAAGCGATTTATCGTTCCGGTACGATGTCGTGTAGAAATCGAAAGGGGTGTGGATTTTATCCTACTCCTAACAAGTTAGCCCGCTTTCATCTTAGATTGAATCATCACTTACCATCATAGGTGCAATTGCGGTCGAGGGCTAAAGTTCCACTAAAAAAAAATTCTTCGTAAAGGAGAATGCCAGACAATGTATAGGACTTTAACCCACTAATAAAAACATATTGTACAACAACGTATTATGCATCATTTTATTGCATTTTTTTTTACTATTTAATATAAATTACATTTAAAAGCTCTACAACTCGGAGTATTCGACAAGGGCCTAACGTTGGTTATCGTCCATTTCCGTATTGTTGTTCCGTATAGTTGTCACACTTACAATGACAGTCGCAAAGCTTCATGAAATACATTTTTAAACAGGCTTAACGACTCTGGATACTAGCCTTTTAAAGTCCACATTTGATGAAAACACAATAAAAACGATTTAAAAGGCTAGAACCCAGTGCTAAAATAAAGATTTAAAAATGCGTAAAGAGTGTACATTAAAAGGAAATAGTTTAATCACTTTTTTTAACGGAATTTTATTCCGAGGTCCAACAGTAAAAACTGGCTTATTGTAAAACATTTATATAATAATAGGATATTTTTAGTATATTTACAATTTGTGTTCTTTCTGGGTTAGGATCTGGCATTCTCCTTCGAATTGATGACTATGAGGTCCTCAGGAGGGTGCTCGGGTTTTGGATTGAAACGTATATAGAGGGTTAAGTGTCGGATCTGCTTGACTTTGTCGCATCAGTTTGTCGGTCAAATGTTAAATACACTTATTGACTATTCTTATTACTTATTATCAATCAATAATTTCACAGCTAAAGGGCGGTCCTAGAGGTCAAGCATTCGACAAGCAATGTAAGTACATATTTGTTTTCAGCGACATGCTTGCAAAATATTGTTTGACAATAATTGATATCAATGACGGTAGGCGGTGGCTACTTTTTGCATGCCCAGTGCGCGCTACAAGGTTATGTGCCCGCACCATCACACCGCCCGCACTGAGCGAAAAAGTATTGCAAACTAAGTATTGGGTAGCACCGTTTGCAAAAAAATATACAACTTTAACGGCTTCCGTGGCGCAGCGATCATAGGTCGAGCCCAGCTAGGCTGGAGACGTCAGCCGTGGGTGATTAGTTGGTCCACCCTGCCGGCAAAGACGTCAAGTGATTTAGCGTCCCGTTACGATGTTGCCAGTACACGACATTCTACCGGAAAGCTAAATCGTTTGGTGGTACGTTTTTGTCGGAAGGGTCGTAGTTAGCTCCTGCCGATGCCTGCCACCACCTACACCTGGAACTAGTGCCGTGTACAATTTTTACAACTAGAGTAGGGACTATAATTACGTACTAACTACACGAAATGGAAAATTCCTTTCCAATATTGGTTCCTAATGTGTTCTAAGGGGAGGCAGTGACCTTAAGCTCTCTACGTGACATCCAGGCAATCCGCAGTAGACATTTCTTTTCCGAACAGCTTTTTTTTTATCGATTACAAGTTGGCCCTTGACTAACTAAGATGGAAGCGGGCAAACTTGTTAGGAGTTGGATGAAATCTACACCCCTTTCGGTTTCTACACGACATCGTACCGGAACGCTAAATCGCTTTGCGGTACGTCTTTGTCGGTAGGGTAGTAACTAGCCAAGGCGAAAGCCTCCCACAAGCCAGACCAAGACAAATTAAGAAAAATCTCAATCTGCTCCACCGGGAATCGATCTCAGGGCCACCGTTTTATAAATCCACCGCGCTTACCACTGCGCCACGGAGGTCGTCAAATATAGGTCCTTCCGGCGTTTGGTTCAGGAAACAAACCTAGGTATTTGAACTGTAGGTTGTCGGTCCATCTACAATATAAAAAATCTTCAACGCAAAAGTGAATAGACGTCTATTAGGCAAGCTGGTACCACCTCATACATCAGGCAGTTGTACAAGTTCAAGTCTATTGAACTGATTGAGTATAACTTCACCATTTCCCACCTTGAGGCTGCTAAAGAATTTTCGTTGTTTTCGAAGTTGCATGGATTAGGCACTCAGCCAGTGGACCAATAAAATAGGTTAAAGATTTCATCAAAAAAGTTAGTTTTGTAGTTTCATGTTCAATAGGAGCAGTTTGTTTTGCTATCCGTACAAGACAAGCCGCGAGATGCACAGCTGTGGCGACAGCTGCGTCGGCAGATTGCACTCGCGCCGGCCTTATCTTCAGGGACTGCGATTTGTTCTACGTGCCCCACTGAGTACGAGTATGTTATGGACTTGACACCATGCCCCAATGAGCATGTGTGGCTTCTCACGTCTCATAACCAGCATCGTGAAGTTTATAGAAGTATTTCTTAGCCGGTGGCCAATAGTTAGTCCATACTCCTAACAAATGAGCCCTCTTCCAGAATGCATCTTCACACATCAGACATCACTGAGATTGCAGTCAACAGCTAACAGATAAAATATAAATTCGCTCAAGTAACAACCCAGTCGAGGGCCAGCTTGTAGTTAATTAAAGTAAGTTATAAGTTCACTAAACTAAAAATCGAATGGTTTAAACTTTAAATGAGTGTCAAAACTTCAATCGCACATAATTTCCCCATGTTATTAAGTGTCAAACTAGTTGTGTCATTCAACAAGTTAAACAACTTTTTGACGTGAAAAGCTTGACGTTATAATGCAATTAAGGAGCTTGCTCACTTGATAATTTGACTTTAAGAAACTGAACACATAATAGTGGTTAAGGCAAGGAGAACACAACACTTAGTTACAAGCACTTTAAACGTCACGTTAGACTATTTGTAGCGACGCTATTCGACCGATTCGGGAGCCACAATCTGGATAGTAGTGCCGGCAATTAATTCAACAGATTATTAAGATTTTTATAGGTTACACCCACAAAATCTGCCAAACTCCTTAAACTTTTCTTTCTCGCCAAAGTAATGTACTAAATTTTATTCGTATAAGTAACTCTGACTACTGAGTGAAATATGAGTACTGTACTACACACGTTGATTACTATGGAGTCAGCTTGGTGTGAACTCAACAATATTAATATTCTTTTGTCTCTATGGTTTTATACAGTCAGTCCAGCTGATGTAAAGTGGAAAAGAAGAGAAGCCACAGAAGAACGCATCCTACAATCCGCTGCCTGCCTCACATCCGCCCACCTAAGACATGCTGCTTTGTACCTCTATCTGGTCATCGCGTCATTCAGATCGCAGCTCAACAGTGTTGCTTGGGAGCAAAAACAAGGAAGTATTGCTTCCCTACTGCCTTGTTTTTGCTTTTGGTCTGATCAGATCCGCGCCACATCCGGTAGCAGAAGATAGAGCAAAGCGATGCCAATTTCGAATAGGATTAAATATGGAGGTGGTCAAGACGTGGTCAAGGAAATCGACTAGAGGAGGATTATTTCCCTGGATGGATCTGTTCATAATGAGCACTATTACTAAAATAAAAAATCTTATCCCAATTTTTTAAGAGTTGGTTGAGTAGTTGCACTGAATTTGACTTTTTGTTATACATGTGTGAATGCATCTTAAGAATGTATTAAAGATTGTACTTTGTAGACAGCTGGTAAACGAGAATCGACACTTTAACTCAAAATTATGACGAACACTTGTATAGCTAAGTGTTTAATTTATTATTATGTATTTCACTCTTATTTAATTGGCCCTATCAGTATGTGTGGGTCAAATCTTAGAAACTAGGTACAGTGCAGTGAAGTACATCCCCGAATGAATTATGTCACTGAAGTCTGTATTTTTATCAACTAATGTATGCCCACGGCGTCGTCTGCCATAAAAACGGCGTAAACTTTAAACCTCTTTTTTGATACCCTGGAATTTTGATAATATTTTATTTTATCTTTTTTGATAGTAGATAGGTAATTTAACGCCCTGGGAAAATTGACTACAGCCAAATAGATGTAGCTTGAAAAATTTAAAACTTATTACCCCCTTCTATTTATTTTTATTTTTGTGTCAAAATTTTAATTTTGGTATTGCTCCCATTTATCACTGTGTCAAAATCTATATCGATTCAGTGATTTAGCGATGATAGGGTAACTGACAGACAAACAAACTTTCGCATTAATAATCACATTAGTAGGTATGGATTAAAAAGTAGTTCAGAAACTCAAGTAATACAAATGTGGCTATGTTTATTAACTATAATAAACTATAACTCTAAGGTCTAGGCACACAGACTGTTCTACCTACAAGAATGAATCGACATTGCACTTATCAAAGTGCTCTTGTTATATCAATTGTGACAGCCAGGGAACCCCCGTTGCGATGAATATGGTAGGTACAGCATTTTCCTTCAACTTCGCTTGTTGAAAAATAAATACGGTTTTACACAGAATTATCCGAAGACCTACGACAATAGGGGATTAAAATTAGGCAAGTTAAACATTTTTATTTTTTACTTTTTAGTGATTTATCGCTACGTCATGTACTCGTACTATACTGTCATAGTAGGTATATTATACGGCACTTGTTGCCAAAAACCTACCGATACTCACACAAAAACCGAAATCGCTGCAAGTGTGCCTATAAAATTTGAAGAGTTCCTTTAGTTATCCCAGGATATCATCATCAGATCCAAACATGATAACAATGGGATCATCTTGGAAGTGTGCCCTTTCTAATAAAAAAATAATTATCAAAATCGGACAACTTTGTAAAAAGTTATGCGTGGTCATACTAAATTAAAAAAAATATATTCGTGTCAAATAGAGAACCTTCTCCGTTTTTTTCCTCGGTTAATAAAAAATTAAATTTCTGCCCTACTTTGAAATTACAAAAACATATTAATATAACAAAAGAAAATTATAAAAAAAATAATAACTATTCTTCAGAGCTAACCGGAAATATAAGTAATAATGTATACAAATATTATAAAGCTGAAGTGTTTGTTTGTTTGAACGCGATAATCTCAGGACCTATAGGAAAACATATTTTTGTCTTAGTATATCATAGTCCATATTATTCAATAGTCCATTTATCGAGGAAGGATTTAGGCTATATTACGCCATGCTGCAACCAATAGTGGCGAAGAACTAGTGGAAAATGTGGAAAACACGGAGAAAATGATTTATTTTGTAGGGCTACTATACCTACTTAATATAATACGGAGTAACTTAGGCAAATTTTTTTTCGTAATCTTATTTACACGCGGGCGATGAATTTCCTGTGAAGATGAAAATTTGCAAAAAAGGTAGAGGTCCGCAAATTAACACTATTCCTTTCCTCAACCGAACATTATTTTAATCAAAAAAAAAATTTAACAAAAAATAGAACCGACTCAAAACGCACTAAAAAGTAAAAAATAACTGCGTCACTTAGTTGTTTTAATTTACTTAAACATATCTATGAAGCCGGTGCCAGCCAGGGTTTCTACTTTTGTTTGTTGAATTGAGAACTTCCTCCGTTTTTTTCGTCGGTTAAAAATACCTAGTTGGGTTTGAATGCCTTCAAACCGATTAGTAGATGAAGAACGTATTTTAATTTTTTTTATTTAACTTGTACTTCCTCAGACACAATTTAGACACTATTTCGTAGTAGGCACAGATAATGCAATTGTTTATTTCACTGTATTGTCACCTACGCAATGTGTAGGTTCAGTGTCAGGCTAAACTATCGAAATTGCTATCTACTGAATTTACGAATGCCCCATGTAAGATTGTCACGTTGTTTTAATACCTGTAGTATGGGGTAGCAAAGTGGGAACAGTTTTTTTTAGTTGCTAATAAAATGTATTAATTACTAGAGGTTTTGTCAGGTGGTTCTGGTTTCGAGTTTTCGTTTGGGTTATGATATATTAAGCTTTTTCGGTCGATTTATAAACTTAAACCACGCGAGTCCCTTCGAGTCAAATTTAAAGAAATAGGAATTCTTACAGTTGCCTGTCAATACATATTCAATAACCTAGTTTATGTTAAACAAAATATAAATATGTATAAACAGAAAAAGGATTTAAACGACCGTCTTCCTAGAAATGGACATAAGTTAGTCATATCAGTTTAAAAAATCTTTCGTAGGATTGGGTGTACTCTTCTAAAACAAATGCCCAATTCAGTTTTAGATCTGCCATTGCATAAGTTTAAACATGTATTAAAACTCACTTACTGAGTCAGGGTTATTATACTATCTAATTTTTAAATGACAAAGATGTTCAAATCCAATTGGATAGGCTTTCAACTTCACACAGGAAGTAAAATAAATAACTTTATCTAACAACACACTTAATTTTGTAAATTGATAATATTATAAAAAGAGCAACTGTTGAATTCTTGTCTTCTAACGGGCCTGCCTTCCGAGCCGGTGGTAGAGTCACTACAAATAGTCCAATTTGACGTTTCAAAAGTGCTTGTAATAAGCCTACTTGAAATAAATGATTTTGAATTTGAATTTGAATTTGAATTTTTTTTCTGTAATAAAATTTTAGTAAATTTAAAGCCCGGAGTTGAAGAGTTCTTTTCCCTTTACACCTTCATTTCTCAGAGCATTGTCATGAATATCTGATAGTGATAATTACAAGAATAAAAACATTATTACACTAGGTATATCACTCGACGTTTCCAACGTGGCAAGCGTCCCGGCAAGGACGCATCGTCAAGCAATTTAGCGTTCCGGTACGATGATGTACAGAAACCGAAAGGATTTCATCCTGCTGCTAACAGTTAGACTGCTTCAATCTAAGTTAACACCACCCTTCATCCAGATTGCCCGCGAACTCGCATTGGAGAAATTGGGACTGTCCTAAGCAGTGGGCCCTTAAAATTGGCAGATTATGATGATTCTCATAGGTGAGACTTTAATTGTAACCGATATCCAAGTAAATGAAGATTAATTTTATAATATCTATTACCTATCTATATTCGATAGATGGCAGGTGATAGTAATTTGGAAATAACCTTAGCATAACCCTTTAAAACAAAAAATATATCGTACCGTTTGGTATTTCAACCCATTACTTCAGATTTGAAAGATATGGCATAACTCGGTAGAAAATCAAAGACTGCCGAAGACAATTTTACCAACTGTTCAACAATAAGGAAAAAAAAGCAAAAAATAGGCTTTCTTCCAAGGTTATAATGGCATAATAATGAACGATTGGATATTATATTCGATGTATGGTGTACGCTACGCACGAATAGAAATGTCCAAAAACCTACCCGCTTTCAAATTAAAACGAGCTTTTCTGTAAGGGTATTTTGTCTCGACTGTGTAAGTTTTGTATTTGACATTATCTATCTTTGCCTAACACAATAATAGAATTGGAAGACACAAACAAATTGGACTATCTAGTTCTGATAATATTGTTACAGAATATCTTAGCAAATGTTGTTCAGTTAATTAATATTCGTGGCTTTTAATTTTAATGTGAAATTGGCAATAATTTCAGAATCTTCTTTTTGAAATAAGAAATATGTAGCTTATTTTTGCAAGCATTTTTGCCCTACGTATATGCCTACTTTTTATTTGTAGGTACACCACAATAATGAAATAACGATGCAAATAAAACTTTGTGGCGCCATACTAGAATTGGATGTTCTACCGAGCGCCTTTCACTTTGTCCACTTTACCTAATCTTCTGGCTGCAAGGCAATATAAGATAGATGGACCAAAAATTTTGAAACAATGAAATATTTTCTTTTTAAATTTGAAATCACGAAAAAATAAAACATAAAAGGAAAGAGTAGAACATAAAAGGCGGTCTTATTACTTTGTTACTATTTATTTCATAATCAATTATAATGTTGACTGTCAAAATTAAGTATTGTAGCAGTATAGCATGTTCGTTTTCCATGGAAGTTTCTATTCGTTCGTCGCATACGGCGGCCATAGTGGCAGATGTAGGCGCAGCTGCGCGCGCGGTGCGCACGCGTCAACATGGCGTCCACCTTTCCCGCCGTTTTTGTTCTTTGTTCAAAGATTGATTCGTTCGGAAATTCCATAGCCATCTGCATAGGGAATATGACTACTTGTATAAATACTACATTTTTGTAATAGACATACTCATAATTACCATAAATTATTTGTTAAAACTAACACTTGATTATCATTAGAATAAAATCATGATGGGGCTGCTGTTACGTGCTTTATTTTAAAAAATGAAATTGATTTGCTCTTGATAAATTATTATGTTGAAAAATCACGAAATTAGTTTAAAATCATTCTTCATTTGTTCTTTGTTTAAAGTTACGTTCGAAAATTAAAACTAATACTTAATGATTTATTATCCATTTTCCTCCCGTCTATAAACAATTTTTATCTGGGGTGCAGTTTTTATCTGACTCAAGCCATCAATCAAGCTCAAGTATATAACTTTTTGGTTTCGTTGCATGAAAATTGTCATCTTAAAAACGATTTTCACGTGGACTGAGCCGGGCGTCTTTAGATAACAAAACCCCATCCAAATCGGATCGTAAATCGGAGGTAATTTAATCGTATAGGTATGTATAATCCACCGTGCCTCGTAGGCTTAGTAGTTAGCCTATGTGATTTCGATCACAAGGTCCTGGGGAATTCTGGGTCGGGTTATAGTTTATCATTCTTCCGTTTAATTTTCAGTATATTCCAAGCCCAGAGTGGGGAAGTTGGTGGAAGCTCTACGAGGCACGGCAGTGGTCACTATCATCAACATCTCATAGTGGTCGTTAATAAAGGGAACATTATCATCCTAAGCCCGCCACTAAAGAGAGAGGCCTGGCTCTGTAGAGGGCTGTAAATATGCTGATAATAATGTTGACAAACCACCATTTACACAAACAACAAATAAGTTAATGATTTTCTATGTAGGTAGGCATGTACTTTAGTTTGAAGACGGTTAATAAAAACAAGCTGCAATCTCAAGCAGTCGATCCTTCCCAGTAAGTAACTAATTAGCGGATCAGCACTCAGTTATCGAGTCAGTAAGAGTGCGTGGGCATGGTGTTATGCAGTTGGTCTCAGCGGCCGTTCTGCTAATGCTGGCTGGCGGAATTTGATACCCATGGGTACACCATCATGATGCTGTGGACCATATAGACATTATACGAGTAAGGCTATAGAAATGGCGTGTACGTTTTTTTTATTCAATGATAAGTTGACCCTTCTGCAATCTCACCAGATAGTAAAGTGTCGACGCATTCTAAAATGGTGGCGGGCCAATTTGGAACAGGACATCCTATAAGAACTTTTAAGCCACTTTGTGATACGTCTTTTATTGGTAGCATGGTTACTAACCGCGTCTGCAAACAATTTAGAAAATATTAAATTCTAAATAGTAATCGAACCCATGACCTCGATGTTGTAATTTTTGAAAAAGTAAATTAGTAAGCAAGGACAGGAACAGACAGACGGACGCCCGCGGGAGACTTTATTACTTTATATCGATACTATTTCGTCTTGCTGTCAATAACATTTATAGTATAATTTTCCAGTACCCGACACTATAGATCCAGGTATCGGCGACCCTCATCTCTGTAGCTTCAAAAGCAAAAAGCCATTTCTATGACGACAAAATTAATATTTCTATGGTGTGAAATCGGTGTTAGTTTAAACAAAACCACGTCAGCGCACTATCTACTGCGAACTCATAAGCATTCCAGCATCATAGTTAACATTGTAGCTAAGATGTACCTAACACTACCTCGTTGCTCCAGTCAGCCATTGTGGCTTTTGATTACGAGGTTTTAGGTTCAGTTTGAGTCCAGGCTTCCGTACTTACCAGAAATAAAAAGTCAGCATATAATACTGAGGATAAGAGTGCTCACATTCACTCAGCGGGCGATGGAAAGAGCAATGCTCGGAGTATCTCTGCGTGATTGAATCAGAAATGAGGAGATCCCCAGAAGAACCAAAGTAACCGACATAGCTCAGCGAGTCGCAGAACTGAAGTGTGAGCAATGGGCGGGGCACGTAGTTCGAACAGCTGATGGACGTTGGGGGCCGAAGCTGCTTGAATGGCGACCTCGCACCGGAAAGCGCAGTGTTGGCCGAATCCCTCCCCCCCTCCCAGGTGGACTGACGACATCAAGTCGGTCGCATCACTACAAAGATTGTTTGGAAATCGGTGAAAAATGATGCTGTTACACTCCCGTACCTAAGAGGACACGTTGAGCCGTCGATCCCGGTCACTTTTATTAACATCTAATAGAGATCAATAAACATTATAACCCTAACGCAGTTGGTAACGTCTAGATTTAGAATAAAGATATTTTGGATTCGATTCAAGGCTGGGTCAACTCAGGATTTTAAATTTTCCAAATTGGTTCAGTTCTACGACTCTACGACAAATATATACCGCTAACCGATTTAGCGATACGGTTTGATGCCGCGTAACCATTTGAAGTATGGTTATGACAAATTGACAACGCAATAGCCCGCTACCATCTTAGACGTACCGTCATTTAACATCGGCTGAGATCACAGATTCAAACCCCAGCCATAAAACCACCAACCGGCTTAGAAGCGTGGTGAATCTAAGCAACATACTTATTCCTTCTCCTGTAAGAGAGGAGGTCTGACCCTGTACTAATAATGATAAGTAGGTACATTCCCGGCCTAGCTCACTCACAATGCCTACTACTAGTAAAACTTTTATAGTTATTTAGATTTTGCGTCGACGAAATCTTGTGTGCAAAAATTTCAATGGAATGGCCACTTAATGCTTTCTCAGAACTGATACCAAAACAAGGTCTTTGATGTGCGAATCAAAAACTTATTTTAAACCTAAAAATCATCAGAACAAAGTGTAATTTAACGTGGCAATTTGGATGCCATTTTGAAAAACCATCCTAAGCCCTTCTTTTGTTCTAAGTTTGGCCGAAATTCGCCGCTTGATTTAGTTTGCAAAAAGTTGTAGGTATCAATATTACATCTATTATGTATAGATCTGTTTTAAGGTTGCCACTTTTTATTTGTTTTTTTATTTTATTTAGCTAGTACCGGAACTATACAGCAAAGTTAGTCTAATAGCAAGTACCAACTCAGTATGTTCGAGTTCTGCATACATAATGTTAAATAATGAGTTTTAGTTTTTTTTTGTCGGAATAATTCATATCATTATAATAAATGCCATGATCGAATTAGCTTGAATATCTAATTATGATCGCATTCTTAGTTTTCTCTAAGGACACCCTCCTTAGAAAAATATTGAAGGTTAATAGGCCAATAATGATGATTCGATTTATTTTACGCCGTTCTGGCGTGATTGAGTTGATACTTACAGTGCCGTGGGAAACAAACATCTCTGAAAAGCATACAATAAAATTCAATGAATACTATGACTTGAAATTTTTTTTTTTTAATCGACCACAAGTTGGCCCTTGACTGCTATCACACCTGATGTTAAGTGATGATGCAATCTAAGATGGAAGCGAGCTAAATTGTTAGGAGTAGGATGAAATCGAATAGAAATCCACACCCCTATCGGTTTCTACACGACATCGTACCGGAACGCTAAATCGCTTGGCGGTACGTCTTTGTCGGTAGGGTGGTAACTAGCCACGGCGAAAGCCTCCCACCAGCCAGACCAAGATAAATTAAGAAAAATCACAATCAGCCCCGCCGGGAATCGAACCCAGGACCTCCGTCTTATAAATCACATACCACTGCGCCACGGAGGTCATCAAAATCAAAATCAGCTAAATATTGCTTCGTGGGTAATTTTTGTAAAGAAATATGCCAGCAAAATTACTTCATAATCTTGGACTGACCAGAACTACGGCGGTCTCTATATTAGAACAGGTATCCACAACTGCTACTAGAGCAGCCTTACTTTGGTTGGGTGGAGAGAAGAATACGAGCAGCCAAGACACGTGTTGATACATCATAAAAAAGCTTTTTGAACCTATGCTCGTGCTATAAGTCTTAGACTCTGATTGAAATTTTTCTCTCATCCACACGATCCGACACCTGCATGGTGAATCCAAGAGACATTTGTCGTTTAAACATCTGTCAACCATACATACATGCATCTTCTAATAGTTATATAAGATTTATTTAATTTATTACATTTTGTTTGAATATTTACCGCAGGATTTAAAAAAGTCAAAATGTACGCGACATTACGAAAGCTAGTCAATACTAACTGTTGGCAACCCTAGCTGTTTCTAAGCTTACACTTACTGAATGGAGCAGGTATCTAGTTTTAAAACCAAGTTGTAAAACTTACCTGGCTTCATAAAAGGTGTACCCAATTGTATTTAGTATTGAGGTGTAAGGTAAAAGATACTTAATCTTTTTGTTTTCTAAATACCTATTGCTTAGATTGATAGGTTAGTTGAGTATTTGTAGTTGCTAGTTGTAGACTATGGTGTTGCTGACAAAATATTTATCTTAAGTTTTTATGTACGAGCATGTTTGTATATCATTATCAGTCAAATTGACGAGCTACTACAGAACCAGGCCTCTCTCCTTAAAGAGAGGGGATATGGAACGTAGACCCACCACGCTCCTCCAATGCAGGTAGGCGAGTTATGCTGGTATACAAATAAACTAAATATAATTTGTTAATTAAATGTCTACTTTAACGCGTTTTTTCAAAAAGTAACTTTGTAGGTCGTCATCTACAGTCTAACGGCATACTACAGGGCCCGGCTAGCCTTCATATAGGAGAGGGTATATAGAGCTAACACTCACCACGTTACCCCAATTCGTTTTGGCAGGTTGATTATGTTTGATTGTGTAACGATCACTATTTGCTTTTATAATGACCTGAAACTGTCTCTCTGTGGCACTGGTTTGTAACACCATTTATTTTCAATTCTGGAAACTCTCAAGCTTTTCGGCAAAAAGAATAAAACTAATAATTTGAAGCCCGACCAAGGAGTCCCAGGACCTCATAATCCGAAGCCTAGGCTGACCATTGGACTAACGAGGCATTCGAGGAGTGTAGGCACATTAAAGTTTGTAGCTATAAATATATAAAGTACTATTGAACGTTGACCTACTAATCGCATAGTATTAAAACAACTTATAAACAAATAAATATACATTATACAGTTAGATATGTCAAATAACACAATGCCATTAGTAATAACACAACAGACGGCCACTTTAGATATTTTTGTAGATAGGAATTTGAAACGCGCTGGAGAAAACCTTTGCTTCTAACAAGGGCATAACTTTAATAACTTTTACTGACGGACTTTCTACTGAGCTTTAAGTTATGCTTTATTAATTTAACTTATGGTACACGCTGTTAGTTTTAAAATTATGGGTGTTATGTGGCAATTTGAAAGTACAAGAAGCTTCTTTTTATTATCCGACTATGGCGAAACCTTCTTCTTCTTCTACGTCGTTTTCTTTATTACTGAAGGTCGTGTCTACACTGCAGTGTCCTTGTTACGGTGTTCACAATCTTCTTCCACCCAGTCCGGTCTTCTGCTCTTCTGCCGGCTGTTGTAAGGGGGAGGCCCGTGAGCGACTTCACTTGGTCTGACAAGCGACTAGGTGATCGGCCTCGTGGTCGTTTCCCCTCCACCTTGCCCACCACTATGAGTTTGTCTAGGTTATCAGGGGAGCGGCCGGTAATGTGACGAGAATTCTCTGGTAACCGATAGTTGAGAGTCTAGTGCAAATTCGCAGATGATTCAGGATCGAGACATTTGTTCTTTTGGCGTCCACGGAATACGAAGCATCCATGGCGAAACCAAAAAGCTTGTAATTTTAGCAGTCTATGTATGTATATAGCGCGCACTAGAGACGGTCGTTGGAGCGGACGAGTTTTGCACTGGTGGCCGCGTGATCGCATCCGACCGCGCGGTAGACCACACGCTCGTTGGAGAGATGATATTGAAGATGTCGCAGGTCACACATGTTGCTTATTATGTTTATAATTTATTTACGTACGTTTAATTACCATATTTGGACTTAATTATGATGTTTTTAATGCAGAATGGAGAGAGGATTTCAATAAAACTTAATGTATGTAGGAATATCTAACATGTCAAACTGCTTACAGCACTAACCTTAATAGTTTTATTGAATTTTTTTTTATTGATTACAAGTTGGCCCTTGACTGCTATCACACCTGATGTTAAGTGATGATGCAGTCTAAGATGGAAGCGGGCTAACGTGTTAGGAGTGGGACAAAAATCTACACCCCTTTCGGTTTCTACACGACATCGTACCGGAACGCTAAACCGCTTGGCGATGCGTCTTTGTCGGTAGGGTCGTAAATAGCCACGGCGAAAGCCTCCCAACAGCCAGACCAAGATAAATTAAGAAAAATCTCAATCTGCCCCGCCGGGAATCGAACCCAGGACCTCCGTCTTATAAATCCACCACCGCCGCCACCGAGGTCGTCAAAATTTGTAATTTCTAATTTTCCAAAATTAAACTGCTGTCTTTGGAAATTGCAATTCCAATTGTATGATTTTTTTTCATAAATATTGGTGGATTACAGATAGGTCTAACTGGAGAGTTTTGTACCTACGGAAAAGATTTGTTTGCATCGCAGTACTCTGTACGCTGCTGCAGTGATGTTTTGTATCAAAATTTAAAAAATACAACATTTCACTTTTCAACAATGCATCTAAAAGGCCTAATATATTTTGACTTTTTAATCAAATAATACTGGATACTTAAAGTCGTAGTACGGTGACAATCCTAATTACGAAGTATCAAAGACTGTAATAATAATTTGTAAAAACTGTAATAATTATTTGTCTATAAATAATTTACATAAGTACCAAATATAGGTAAATATTTATTTTTAAGACTAAAAATGTAGTTAATGGATGACATAAACTATACTTAATAATTATAAATAAAGGTAACGGAAAAAAACAAGAATTAGAAATTCAAATTAATTCAAAGGATTGTCCCCACGTGGTGTTTGTTGTTTTAATTTTGGAACAGATCCTTGGGCTCCGCTCTATAGTCTATACTCTATAGGTACCTTGGTCCTTGAGTGTTCTGCGTTTCGGTTTCGGCAAGCAGGTAGGACGAGATGATCAACGAACCGTTTGGGGTTGCCAGCGCGGAAACTTATTTTGCCTATTTTTTATTTGTAACTTGTATGCCTAAGTTTTTAATTACAATAAAAACATTATTTTATGCTACAATAAAATAGTAACGTAATAAAAATAAAAATATAACAAAAAGCTCGAGTTCACTAATTTATAGAGCTTAATTATTATTATAACCACACATACCTAAATTACGATTGATACTAAATTGTATAGGTACTTATTACTTATGTATGAAAGTACAAATATTAATGGATTTTCATAAAATCATTTATCATAACATTGTCGCTTATATTTATTAATATGGATGCTGCATTTATGTAAATTATTAAATACAATACACATATTTTATATTTAATTCTTAATAACTACTGGGCGAAAAGTAACGAGTGTTTTAAAAACTTTTGTAACAAAGAGAAAAGTTTTGTAACATGTTAAATCAAAATTATAATCACGTGAGTCTGACCTACTAGTTGCATGGGGTTATAAAGCTTTAATTTTTTCCTCCTAACTCGATTATAATATTGCTAGAAGGCGGTGTTATAAGGTCGACCACCTTTACGATAAATGGTTATTTTTATAAACTATGCATGATGTAGAGCAACCTTGTACATAAGTGACCACTCTCGAGGTGATCAACGCGAAAAGCTCCTATCAACGATTAAGTTATAAGTATAAAAATACGTCACAACGTCACGACACGTCGCAAACACCCAACATAGCGTGTCAAGGAGTACAACTTTTACGTACGCTAGTCTAGCGGTCTTTATTGGTAATTTTCCCACATCAAGGGGAGAGTTTGTGCTCGAACAACTCAGCCGGGAAGTTAAGGAACCATTTCCCAGAACGATAAAGGGCCGGGGGGAGAGTGTGGCGAGGGGAGGGGGCGCGACAGCTGCGCGCGCGTCGCTCTCCCCGCGCCGCCGCACTCCGGCACCGACAGCCGCACGCGCAGCACGTACGCAGCGCTTCCGCGAGTTAACGTACGCGAGTTCACGGACAAAGTTCAAAGTATTCAATGGAGTCGACGTGTTAGAAGCTCTCGTCGTGAGGGCCCGGGTGGCTGGGTCGTGATTGGCGCTATATTCGGTTAGCGAGCGATATTGCACCAGTCCCGGCCTATCCAAACGGGCCCGGCCTTCGAAGACCGCTACATGGCTACAAGGCAGCATCCGCGGCGCGCGGTCCCGTTACCCGGCCAGTCTCGACGGTCGTTCACTGCGCTGGCCTCGCATAGGGCGTGATTCGGTGTAACCGTTGTGTTAACTATCAAATTGCACCAATCCCGGCCTGCACGCGGCCACTGCTGGTGAGAAGTGTTGTCTTTGTGTGGTGCCTGCCGCTGCCCAGGGGCGCACGTGGCAGAAACAGCAAGGTACAGAGCTACAGACCAGATAAAACATTGCCTCATCACTTATAACACAAAACACATTGTAAAGACACTTAATTTTATAAATACCTGCTTAAAAGTCATGTCTTACCACACAAAACTTTCTGTATGTCTACATTTGCGAAATGCATGCTATCAACAAAGCGCGAAGGCAGGTACGAGTACTGTACTTACGCTTTGTTACATTGTCTTTGTTGCAATAACTTAGTAATGCAACATCTTGAGGAAGATTGAACTTTAGCTCAATATATCTCATTCATGACTTGTTTCAAAAATACTGCCTTTTGTTCAACCCTAAAATACTGCCTGTACTATATTTTACCGGTTTTTGACGTATTCATTATGATATGCATACACAATACACATACTTATGTTACTTAACGGTTAACTTGTCACCGTTGGAGCTTTTGTTCGTATTAAAATGCTACATCTATTTTATACTATATTTACCGGTTTTTGTTGAAATTTGTTTTGCTTTATACATTGTTAAGTTGCCTCTGTGTGACACACATCTGTTAGAGCTTTCGTTCGTATACGTTTGTGTTAACTGAAATGAACCAATCAGATTACTGAGTGCCGAGTGTGAGTTTTCACGAAAAGAGTAACAAACTTCCATACATTCATACATCCATACAAACTTTCGCCTTTAGAATAGGAATAAGAGAAACCTCATATGGACGAGCGTCGTTTTGCTTTGTATATTGTTAAGGGGCCTTCTGTGTCATATAAATATGCCCTTAACGCGAAAGTGAAGTTTTCGATTTGTTTTGGTGAAAACTCACACTCGGCACTCTGAAATATGACGTGATGTCATTTCTTCATAATTTGTTTGGATTAGCGTATACTGCAGGACGCCCGCGGTTTCACCCGCGTAGTTTTGGTTCCCGTGAGAATTTCGGTATTAAATATGGCCTGTGTTATTCTGGTATGTAAGCTATATTATTGTAAAGTTTCATGAAAATCCATTTAGTAGTTGTGCGTGAAAGAGTAACAAACATCCATCCATCCATACAAACTTTTGCCTTTATGTAATCATTAAGAATTGTACGAACCTTATAATATCTTACTAATGTTATAGATGCGAAAACTAATGATGTGTGGATGTTTTTACTCTTACACAGACAACTTGACGGGTTTTAGGGAAATTTACACAGAGCTAGATTAAACCAGGCTAAATCTCTCTGCAAAATTTCAGCCATATCTGTTCAGCTGTTCGTTTTTTATGGTTTAGGTAATTTGTAACTAGACGATCGTTTTGTGTTAAAGGTTGAAATTTCGAATTTTCGGAAATGCTTCAGTTATTTACTAGTACGGTGTCTTTCAGAGCTTTAGCATTGCAACTTCATTCAAAATTACCGTCAAAACCGGCATTGCCGTAGAATTAAAAACCGTAAAACCGGTTTTATAAAATACCTAACCACCTCCGGCTCGTGACCTCTGGAATCAAGAGTAAAACTAGGCCTGAGGCAATAAAATTCAAATCTTAAGTGTAAAGAGAGTGCACAATTTATGACGTCAATACGTGTAGCGATGTCAAAATGTGTTAAACGTCATTCATGAGTGACACAAAAAATATTTCGTCGCATACTGTATGTATCGGTAATATCTTCTACAGAAAAGCACACTATGCTACAGCCAAACTTGATTGAGAATGCTTGTCAACAAACAAATTTAAAATGAAGGTAGAAAATGCAACACATTTTATGTTTTGTTATTTAAAAAAATCTTATTTAGAAGATATTGAATATATTAATTACATTTAAGCTTACTAATCTAATTTATTGCCATGAATTCGTCATTAACTAGTTAATTTAAAAAAATTGGTGTAAAATGAATAGTGATTTCTACCTTCATTTTTAATTTGTTTGTTGACAAGCATTCTCAATCGAGTTTGGCTTTAGTTCGGTGGCTTTCATTCTATGGCACTGACTTAGCGAATACAGTCCCAGGTTGGAATACACGCATTTACGTCATATCCGTGAATATGTCCGTTTCAAGATGGGTTAATTTCGCGCCAGATTTTATGTTCACTCCGAAGTTCCACCACGCAGTACTGCGCTAAGAACTATTTCACTCTACAAAATCAATTTGTAAGTAGGTACTCTGCGCAGGGACATGGCTCGTGTTCAGAGCGGATTAAAAAAAAGTTTGAGAGAAAACTTCATTAAAATGTAGATAAAAATACTTTTAAACTTACATCTTGGGTGTGATATCAATTAACAGAGCTAGTTACAGAATTTAGCATTCCCTCTTAGAAGCGGGCATGTGATGCTTTAAAACCCACCACGCTGCTCCAGACTGGGTTTGTGGAATTAAGGTTTATCACCTCATTATTTCACTTTAACGATCACTATCAGATGTTAATGATAGTTACCACTACCGACGGCTTAGTGCTCTTTGAGACGCATATTATTTTTAACTTAACTTAATTTTAAATGTCCTACCTTAAACCATCACTATATGTATATCATTAATTCGAAGTAATCTTATTGATTTTATTGAATTAAGATATTTTGACTTTGACTTCCCATGTCTGGAGGAAAGAAATTTTTTTTTTTTTTTTTATCGACTACAAGTTGGCCCTTGACTGCTATCACACATGATGTTAAGTGATGATGCAGTCTAAGGAAAATCAACCTTTCGGTTTCTACACGACATCGTACCGGAACGCTAAATCGCTTGGCGATACGTCTTTGTCGGTAGGGTGGTAACTAGCCACGGCGTAAGCCTCCCACCAGCCAGACCAAGACAAATTAAGAAAAATCTCAATCTGCCCCGCCGGGAATCGAACCCAGGACCTCCGTCTTATAAATCCACCGCGCATACGACTGCGCCACGGAGGTCGTCAAAATGTCGTACCCAGGAGTTCGTGATCCAAAGTCACAATACATCAAAACTCTGAACGTCAAAATGAACTGGGCTGGTTAACATATTTTAACTCTGCTGCATTTGACGTCACAAGAATCTGCTCTTTCTTAAGATTTGAACGTTGTTGAGAAGCCCTAGTTTTGCTCTTGGTTCATACGGCCGGTGGATAGGTATTTTACAAAACCGGTTTTACGGTTTTTAATTTTACGCTAAAGCAGGTTTGTCGGTAATTTCGATTTTATAGAACTCCCATCTACGTGAAATTAGTCCGTATTTGGTAATTTAACTAAATTGATTTATTTAACCAAGGTAACTTCGATATTTTTGCATTTATGTATTTACTTTTCTTGAAATTGGATGGTGATTTTTCAAAACAAGCAATTTAACCGTTTCGGATTCACCTTAAAGCTTGTTTTAGGTAATTAACGTGTTTTTTACTTATGAAGTTCTCATGACTTCATCATATTGGATCTAAAAATATGCTTTAATTTAAATAATATCTGGACCGATATTGGTGAAATTTCCAAGAAAATGTTTGCATCTTGATAGTCATTCCTCATCATACCTACCTATCTATCAGTAGGTATATTTTAGCGACGCACTACAGAACCAGGCCGACTTTCTTTCTGTTTGTTCCGGCTTATCTCTGAAACGACTGTATTCCGACATTTAGTCGCAGATAGCTAATATGAAATGGAGTTACTTAAACTACTTTTATTTTAGAAATTTTATTCATTTTCATTGTTCACGGACCAAGCCGCGGGCATTTGCTAGTAATATAAATGTTTGCTTCGTTTGTCAGGTCAGTTAATAGTTAAATAAGTTTTGAGAAAGTCTTCGATGTTTATCAGTGATTCATATTCTGAAGGTAGGTATTTCGCGGAACATTTTTGTAAGCGTCGAGTGAATCGATCGACCGACTGCAGACCGGTTCGCCAATATGTATCAATGTTTGCGTCTAACAACCACTCTGAAGTTAGTGCAAATTGCTTCTCACTTCACAGTGATGTTTAGTACTATACTAAAGCCAAACTCGATTGAGAATGCTTGTCAAAAAACAAATTAAAAATCAAGGTGGAAAATGCAACACATTTTATGCCTAATAAATTTTAAATTATGTTTTGTTATTTTAAAAAATCTTATTTAAAAGATATTGAACATAATAATTAGTTTTAAGCTTACTAATCTAATTTATTGTTACGAATTCGTCATTAACTAGTTAATGTAAAAAATTAGTTGTTAAATGACTAGTGATTTCTACCTACATTTTTAATTTGTTTGTTGAGAAGCATTCTCAATCCAGTTTGGCTTTAGTATAGTTAAGAGCTTTTCTGGGGAAGTACTATCGGTACTAAGTACTGTGTTTTTTAAATACAAATGTTTTATTTTTAAAATAGCATAAATATATGTACAGATAAATAAAATATTTATAATTCAATAAAAAGGGAATACTTAACCGGTGCAGTAATCTAAACTAAAAAGAGTAAAAAGTACTGGTTATTTTGTCAATGAGCAGCATTGGTGCATTCTGCCACGTTGGTCCGGTGGTTGGCCTATGGGGCTTCGGATCACGAGGTTTTTGTTTTGAGTCCTGGGTCGGGCTAAGAAATATTGAGACGCTTCTTGCAACGTTGACGGCTAACGTGGCGAAGCGGTACGCGCGGTGGATTTTTAAAATAAAAATCCAAATTCCAGGCTGTTTTTGGCCGGTTTTGGTTTTTTGAATTGTATAAGGTATGGCTGGCGCGATTTAGCGTTTCGGTACGATGTCTTGTAGAAATGCTTAAAAGAAACGGAAATGCACGTACTGCCCCTATAACCAAATAGCCCGCTCTTATCAGTATCACTTATTATTAGATGTGATTACAGTTAAAGCCTAATTTGTATTAAATAAAAATTTTTGATAAAAAATAGAACCGACTCAAAATGCACTAAAAAGTAAAAAATAACTGTGTCATTTAGTTGCTTTAATTTACTTAAGCATATCTATGAAGTCGGTGCCAGCCAAGTTTAAGGAACCTTTATTTTACGTAGTAAACCAGTTTGTGGGTTCTAGGTAACATCCTTGAAAGTAGAAACCTTGGCTGGCACCGACTCCTAGTAAATTAAAGCAACCAAATGACACATTTATTCTTAGTGCGTTTTGGGACGGTTCTATTTTTTGTTAAAAATTTTTATTTCTTACTTTTTAGTTATTTATCGCCACGTAAAGTACTCGTACTATACTGTCATAGTATATTATATGGCACTAGTAGCCAAAAAGCTACCGATGCCGAGTCAAAAACCGAAATCGCTGTAAACGTGCCTCCAAAATTTGAAGAGTTCCTTCAATTTCCCCAGGATATCATTATCAGATCCTAACACGAGGACAATGGGACCATCTTGGATGTATGCCCTTTCTAATAAAAAAAGTATTATCAAAATCGGACAACACTGTAAAAAGTTATGCGTGGTCATACATATAAAAAACAAAAATATATATATATGTGTCGAATTGAGAACCTCCTCCGTTTTTTTTCATCGGTTAAAAAGTATTACGAAGTGTTGTACTTAAAATCAGGTGTAAGGTACACCTGTTACTAAGTGCTTGTCGTTTTTAGGCGATGGTTTTCCGCTTACCATCGGATGAACTATCTGCTTCAATCGTCAATATAATTACTATAAAATTTTTTTAACAAAAAATAGAACCGAGCATATTCTACGGCACTGGTAGCCAAAAAGCTACCGATACTTACACAATTACCGAAATCGCTGTAAGTGTGCCTATGAAATTTGAAGAGTTCCTTCAATTTCCCCAGGGTGTTATCATCAGATCCTAACATGATAACTATGGGACCATCTTGGAAGTGTGCCCTTTCTAATAAAAAAAAAATTGGTTGTCTGTAAAGTCGGTTTACTGACGATAGTTGAACGTGACAACGTCTGAAGAAAATACTGATGGAATGGTAGCATTTAATTGGTTATTAAAATTTTTAATTTAAGTTTATTTTTATAAATATTAATTTAAATTAATAAAATAATTGATTTTGATTTTATAAATTTATAATAAATATATTAATTTTAAATTTAAAACTAATATATTAATTTTTAATTTAAAATTAATATATTTAATAATTATATTTAATAGACGCATGTCGAACGCTGCCGAACGCAAAGGCCGATTGTGCTTCTTTGTCACTCGTTCCGCGCTCTCGCTTGCACTTCAAGCCTTACATGGAACGCCTCAAAGTGAGGTAACGACGCATGACGTCATGTTTTTTCGTGCGTGCAGCCGGCTCTATCGAATTATAAGACGTAGTCACGTCAAAAGAATTATCAAAATTGGATAACTCTGTAAAAAGCTATGCGTGGTCATACATAAAAAAAATATATGCGTGTCGAATTGAGAACCTCATCCGTTTTTTTTCGTCGGTTAAAAAAGTTTGGTTCAGAGAATAGGGTATGAAAGGATTAATGAGAGTGGAAGAAGCTAAGGAAGTATGCAAGGACCGTGGCAAGTGGAGGGATGTGGTCTCTGCCTACCCCTACGGGAATAAGTTATGTATGTACGTAATCAAGCTATTCTTGTAGAGGTATTTTTGCGGTTCAACTTTAGCAATCCTTTTCTTTGTAAATGACTCACTAGCATTTCGCTAAGTTGGACATTTTCCCCAACACAGTTCGTGCTGGCGAAATAAACTCAAAATCTACGAACGTTTTTTGATCCAACCTAGCTTAATGGAAGGAATGATTCACGAAGAAATTCCATTTTCCCGTCTCCGGGATTAAAATATTATTGAAAAATATCTTAAAAGAATTATAAAATAAAATGGACACTACCAAAAATGCATTTAGATAGTTATTTTTATACATAGGGAAAGTTATTTTAATTACGTCTATACTAATATCATAAAGAGGTAAAGTTTGTATGTTTGTAGTTTGCAAATAAAGTTCTGTCGGGGCTAATCTCCGGAACTACTGATCAGATTTTTTTTTAAATTCTTTCACCAGTAGATTGCTACATTATCGGTGAGTGTTATATGCTTTCGGTGAGTGTTATTTTATATTTGTATTGTATATATTAACCGAGTTAAAACAGTTTTTGTCACGCACGTCGGATCGCAAAAATCTGTGAAATCGAGTTTATGCGCGTACACGCTGCCTTAATTATTGAAAATAATTGAAAACAATGTATGGGGACTTTATATATCTTAAAAAGTTCTACAAAAAAGTCCGCGATAGCATATATCTATCTTTTATATTTTAACAGATATTTAACTTTTTGTGTTTTAAAAAATCATTTAATTCATATGCTTACGTTAACGTCATTATTTTTACATATTATACGTGTTATATACCTGTTAAAATATAAAAGATAGATATATGCCATCGCGGACTTTTTTGTAGAACTTTTTAAGATGCATAAAGTTTTCATACAATGTTTTGAATTATATCCAATATCTAAGGCAGCGTACGCGTCTAAAGCTAAATTAAATAAATTTCACGGTGCGACAAAAACTGTGATAACTCGGTTAATATATACAATATAAATATAAAATATAGCCTATGACACTCACCGATAACGTAGCATTCTACTGGTGAAAGAATTTTTATAATATTGTATTCAAATATTTAATTTAATTTTAATTTGTTCTAATGAAATTTATTTTATGGTCATTCTTGTAATTAAACCTTGAAGTAAGAAAAACTCATATTATTCCGTAGCCAGACCTCGAACCCAGGACCTCTTAATCTAAAGTCACAAAGGCCAACAAGGCAGACAGGTTGGTCACGCAGTGTACGCAAGGAACACGTCCTACAACTCGTTGCAATGAATATTGCCTGAGGTCTCAAGTCTTTATATTAGAGCTTTATTACTGAAGCAATACTCCCTTACTAATATTATTATAGTTACCATGGTAACTATTATGAATGTAGATTTGAAAAGGAACGGAATGAAAGTGAATCTTAGCAAAACGAAAGTAATGTTTTTGAAAGAGATGAATATGTGACAGATTGTAATATTGTGATAGATGGAGAAAAAGTGGAAGAAGTAAAAGAGTTTGTATACCTGGGTAGTAAATTTACGAAAGATGGAACGTGTGAGAGTGATATTGAAAGAAGAATAAATGCAGGGAACTTGGTGAATGGTTCTCTGCATGCTTTTATGAATAGAAAGTGTCCCAAAAGGCAAGACTGGCTGTGCATAGAGGTGTGTTGGTGCCCACACTTATGTATGGTAGTGAAAGGGTATGGCAGAAGAAGCACAAAAGTAAATAAATGCAGCAGAGATAAGAGCATTGAGGAGTACCCTAAACCGACGAACTTGTAAGAAAGGATTAATGAGAGTGGAAGAAGCTAAGGAAGTATGCAAGGACCGTGGCAAATGGAGGGATGTGGTCTCTGCCTACCCCTACGGGAATAAGGCGTGATGTATGTAATAATATTATAAATGCGAAAGTTTGTACATATGTACGGATGTTTGTTACCTTTTCACGCAAAACCTACTGAATTGATTTTGATGAAACTTCACCATAATATAGCTTACATATCAGAATAACACATAAGCTACATTTTATCGCGAAATTCTCACGGGATCGAAAACTACGCGGTCAAAACCGCGGGCGTCTTCTAGTGTATATATATTTTATTACGATATTGAAATATTTTCCATAACGGAAGAGGATTGTACGCTACGGAATGTATCAATAGTCAATACATTGCACAAAGAGAGCCGTGAGCTTGTGTTGTCAATATTAGTTTCACAAAAAGAGTCGTCGCCTAGCCTAGGTCTAGGACACCGGCCCTAAGGTCACATGGTGACCCTTAGCTGTAGTTTAGTGTAGGTTGCAACGTGAAGTGCATGGAGAATAATAGTTATTCAAAATGTATCTAAGGTGGAGCGTGAATAACTTGAGATGTAGATAGGATCCCCAGCAAAAGTATAAAAATTAAAAATAACTTATTTTATCAAATCAAAAAACTTCTGCCTTGTTGGTCCAGTGGTTTCAGATCACGAGGTCCTGGGTTCGAGTCCTGGGTAGGTCAATATATAATACTAAGTTTTTATTTTTGTTTTCCTTTATCTAAGAAATATTTAATAAAAATTCTAAGCCCGCAGTGAAAACTTGGTGGAGTTACACGTACCTTCGAGAGCACTTTACACATAGATACCTCGGAGAGCATGTTACACGTACCTCGAAGAGCACGAGCAAGTATGTCCCGGTCATTATCATTAACATCTGATAGCAATCGTTACAAAACACCTAGGTTCATCAACTCGCATTGGGAACGCCAAAGCTCCACATTACAGACAGAGGAGACCCAGTAGGGGACGCGGAGACGTTAAAAACTCTTTTTTTTCATTTTGACTATATCCAAACGTTTGTCCGTCACGGAAGTGGACTGCACGCTGCGGAATGTCTCCGTACGTCGTACAGCTCGTACAAAGCGCCGAGAGCCGTGGATGATTCACCGCCCATGAGCCGCGAGTGAGCTAACGAACCGTTATGATTCAAATTACAAGTCCAACAGCTGGCGAGTTGCGCTTGCTGTGCTACACAACGCGGCTGGCCACACGGCTGGGCTTAGTGGGACTGTCTTCCTGTCCTGTATCAACGTCACCTGAACGTGAGGTTTCCCTCAGCCACGGGGCGTCAGGACCGATAAACTCAGGCCACATTACAATCGTTCCTCTAAGCCAAGGTCCGAGTCTCACATGAGACGCATTAGAGAGTAGTTTCGCTCTCTTTTCGGAGATTCTGCATTCGCGCAAACCTTTTGCTGACGATCCGCATGGAGCGTATACGATGGTTAAAGTTAACTTTACCAAAAAAGACGATCTATTTTTAACCGACGAAAAAACGGAGGAGGTACTTTTTTTTTATGTATTACCACGCATAACTTTCTACAAAGTTGTCCGATTTAGATAATTCTTTTTTTATTAGAAAAAGCGCACTTCTAAGGTGGTCCCATAGTCAGTTAGGATCCGATGATGTTATCCTGGGAAAATTGAAGGCACTCTTCAAATTTTATAGGCACCCAGCGATTTCGGTTTTTGTCTCGGTATCGGTAGCTTTTTGGTTACTAGTGCCGTATAATATACTATGACAGTATAGCACGAGTACGTTACGTGGCGATAAATCACAAAAAAGTAAGAAATAAAAATTTTTAAATAAAAATAAAATTGAAGGCACTCTTCAAATTTTATAGGCACACTTGCAGCGATTTAGGTTTTTGTCTCGGTATCGGTAGCTTTTTGGCTACTAGTGCCGTATAATATACTATGACAGTATAGTACGATACGAGTACGTTACGTGGCGATAAATCACTAAAAGTAAGTGTATAGCTTCGGATCATGAGGTTTTTCTTAATATTCTTTTGTTTCTTTTAAGAAATTCTCAAGAAGAACTTCCAGAGTTTCGAAGTTGACGGTGATAAACCCCGTGCCTCGGAGAGCATGTTAAGCCGTTGGTTCCGTACAATATCATCGCTTTTAATATTGATTGTTAGAGTCGGAACACTCTAAGTAATCCTAGCCTTTGCAAATACAAGACAATTAGTACACAAATGTATAGGTACTGCTAAAATCATAACCTTTTGTAATGGGTTAACGGGACAGTCTTGCTCAGAGCGTGAAGTATGGCCACGTTGTAATACCTAAACTTATCTTTGATCGCGTACGGCGCTTGAACGGTAAAATACAACTCGTTTTATATCCCATAGATGTGACGCTGGGACGTTTACCCGACCGTATCACATAGCGGCGTGTGGTGGCTTCGGTCGTGGCTAGTTACCACCACCTTACAAAAAATGCCAAACGATTTAACGTCTATGTTCGAGTCAATGGCATAGTATAAACTTTTTGTGATAAACTTGTACCCTAGCATTACCAAGTCGTACCAGTTACACATTGCCACTTGTTGACCCGTTGAGGCATGTTGGTTTCATTGGGTCTGATTTCTCACGAAGATAATGAAGTTCTAGGTTTCAATTTAGGTTCGTGCTATAAAGTACTGAGCTTTTCTTTCAGAATATTAGCCATTATAAATAAAAAGTTGATACTAAGAAACGTACTAGACATAGTTATAATAGTTTCCCCGGTATTGCGTTTGAGTGAAATATAGAAATAATTTGTTTCGATTTATTTTATATTCCAAAGGAAGTGTTGGACTTATCTTTACTAAAGTCCATTTACTAAGTAGAATAACTATAAAATGAATGACTTCATTAACGACAAAGATTCTTTCTTGAAAGCAAGCTTTTCTCTCTACATCCAAGAGGGGATGTAACATTGATTTTTAAAAGAGCAACTGCTGTTTTTCTTGCAGACTCTTCTCGACAGAATTAGCCTTCCGAACCGGTGATAGAGTCACTACCTACCGACAGATTAAGTTTAGATTTGTGAAGTTTGGTGACGATATTAACTCTAAGTGATAGTTTCTTAAGAGTTTAAGATTACATTTGCCCTGCACCTTTATACTATAGGCCCTGATTCTGTTGTGGCCGTATAAATTATCGCTCTTATCCAACCAGCACTGAAGCGGCGTGGTGGGTCCATGCACTATCCCCTCCTATTATGAGGGATACATGGGTCGAGAAAATAGGCTAATAATATAATAATAGCATATTACATTAAGTCCATTAACTCACATGGGAGCAGCGTGTTGGGTTGTATAAATCGCATTCAACACTGGTGAACCTTAGCCTGGTGGGTCCATGCACTATATCCCCTCCCATGATGAATCTGGGTCGTTAAATAGGCTTGTAATATAATGATAGCATAGTTTAGTTGTCACAAAGGCTTCGTTTCATGTCCCGTGCGCGCGCGCTGTTCAAACACGGCATCGATATATCGATGGATATCCTTTGTTGATCTTAGATAGCGAGCGACGAGCGGCGACTGGTCGACTGTGACATGTACTTACTTGTTTATGCTCATAAAACGTGACCATTTAAAAAATGATGTAATATGGATATCAAAAACATAATATCAAAGTACAATTTCGGCACCGACGTCATCGGGATCGTGGCCTAGCGGCAAGGCGCACTAAGTGCCCGGATTGTCAGAGAGACGCGGGTTCGAATCCCGTCGCTTCCGCAATTTTTCCAGCCGTTTAGTCGAAAAGAAGTAACAAACATACACACACACACACAAACCTTTGCTTTTACAATAGTAGAAGGTATAATTATAAATGCGAAAGTAACTTTGTTTATTATTCAATCACGCATAAACTACTGAACCGATTTGAATGAAATTTGGTATAAGTAGCGGCACGAAACTCTAGCGCTAACCGTTATTGCGCAGAAGTAAAAATTTAGGTATCATGGGGGAGCTTGAGGAATGAAGGGCGGGCGTGCGTAGCGGCGATTGGCTCCCCACTCCCCAGTCGCATTCCGTCCCCCGCACCGAAACGACGCACCGCGGACTTCCAGTGTACAGTCTCGCTCTGAGTTGCACTGTTATTATTGTTAATTTTCAGTTGGTTTGTTAAATATACTTATATTTTTTGTTGTCTTTTTTAAGTTTGTTTATGAATTTAAAGGGAATAATATACCTAGAAGAAATACCGTTTTGCGACGCCAGGCGTGTTACCATTGCCTGATTCAGATTAGACTAGTCTTATATCTAAAATAAAAATTGACAATATAAAAATGTTTTATTTTTCTACTCCCCGTAAGCTTTTCAAAATTTATTTATTCATTCATGGTAACTATCTATACTATATAATTATGTCTTAATATATTAAATAATACGAAATCTTTGGAAATTAGAACTATAAACACACAAACACATACACACACACGTATGCACCCACACACACATACAGATTAAAACGATGTTGTAACATGATTTGGCTATTAATTAGGTAATTAAAGTAAATATTGTATTGCGTACGCGACGGTACCGATGCGCAGCCATCCCTTCTACGTTTCGTTCAGCGCTAAACTTACATGCCGCTAGTTGTACAGAGAAATTTAAAGCCTGAGAAAGGACAAAGGCTACTTTTTTTAACTGATCTAATTATTATCATTATCATCCTATTTACACGACAAAGACAAGAACTCAGAGCTTAGACCCACTACGCTGTTCGAATTCTAGTTCGGGGGCGTTAAAAAATCTCTGTATCCGACCCTTGGTCCAACAACTAAGCAAAAGCTTCTTAAGGTATTGGTCGAAGCTTTTCGCAATAAGACCATTGACTGAAACGACTATAGCAATAATAATCGTCGAGACAACATTCTACATGTTTTTTTTTTTGATACTTAAAATTATTATTATTACTAAACTGCAAATTGAGTTTTATACTTACTTACTTATAATTGTTGATCGAAGCTTATAAACTTTAAATATGACAAGATTTTACCGAACCCTTCGTACATTCTTAACGGTCAACTAACTTTTTTTTAATTAATTAACTATCAAAACAAGTTAACCGTTTTAAGTTAAAGTCATCAGTTAACACGTGCAAGCTAGTTAAAAGTGAAACATGGACGCTCCGGTGGTTTTGTGTCAAGGTCCGCATCCCCCACACTATAATCGTAACTACTGCATAACTGTCTTTTTTTTAATAATGCTTGCGTGCATTCGTGAATTAATCAGATCAGTTCAGTTAGCAGGGTTGCCAGCGCGAAAAAATATATTCTTTTTAAGGAAAAACAAACCTCTTTTAACTTAAGCCTGTTAAGAGCTTCATGGCTTAACCGGACTCGATACCAAGATGCCACGATTTCGATTATTACATGAGTATTGTATGTTGGCCTCTAGGATTTGAGCCTGCCTAGAATATAATGTCGAAATATTGAAGTAGCAAGTACCTACTTGCAATTTTCACTAAATTAAATTACATTATCTCATCTCCTCAGCCTTTATTCGCTATTTCTGATATGTTGATGATTACATATATGATGATAATGATTAACTTATACTTACATATTAAATTTTTTTACCCTTACTACTAATACTTCACTTTCTACGATACTTGCATAGTTCTCTTATCTCTTTAACAATCATTAATCCTTTCATACAAGTGCATAATTTAAGGGTACTTTTGATTCGGCTTGTATATAGGATATGCTGGATTTGGTCCAGGAAATCTTCGTTTAGGCTTCCCAACGTTTCCATTCACTCTTATCTCTTGTGAATCTTTAATTAAACTAAATCATTCAAGCACTCTACTTTTCTTGACTTTGGACTAATCCTCCATTTTATACACTTGGTTGTGCCCGTGGCTTCACCCGCGCAATGCCCGTTGCTGTAGGAATATCGGGATAAAAAGTAGCTTGTTTGTTGTTTTTTTCTATGGTATAATGAATCACCATTCAAAATGTCAGCAAAATCGAAAATATCAGTAAAGGAGTAACAAACATAAACACAGACACACACATTTTCGTTTTTATAGTATAAGTGTGATGATTAATTTTCCATGTTTTAAGTAAATCCACAGGATGTCTTCTTCAGTGTGGCAACCCTTTGGGTGGAAGCGCTCAATTGCCAAGCACCATGCGAGAGCAGGACAAGAGATACAACACGCGCGCGTTAGAGCGAGAGCGGAGAGGGAATAGCCGCCATATTGCCTTTCATTGGGCGAGCGGAAGAGGTGAGGTTTTTTGTTTTCTACTAAAACGAAAGTCGAGTTCGTTATCAATTGCGTACAATAAGTTAGCGTGGGTACACGTATGCGACATTGCGTGTGACAAAATGTCGTTCTGAGGGCCGAGAGAATCGAACGTTATATCATACTATATGGTACATAAATACAAAAGTGGCACAATTTATTTGTAATGTCAGCAGACGCTTCAATATTCATATAAAGTAAGGTTCCGTTTTTCGCAGTGATTTGGAAAAAACACGTACACTCGGCACCATTATGGAAAGCAATGAGATGAGATGAGATGAGTTCGTCTAGTATATAATCTTGCAGTCTACGATAGGTGCTTGCCTAGAGTTTGTTTTTCCTTTGATTGGTATTACTATAAAAAGCTCTAATACCACGTTCGAAGTTACCATTGCACTTAATCGTAATTACAAACAGCTATTGTATGTCTTTTTATATTGTGTACAACCATGATTCATGCCTGATGGAAAACAATGATATCTAAGATAGAGAACAAAAAAAAAATATTATAAGATCTTTTAAAGTATCTAAATTGCATCGGGCAACATTAATCGACATCTGCGTCAAGACTGTCTCGCAACAACAAGTCGACCTGCAGTTAAAACGAAAGTGGAGTAGTTAACATTATCAAGTGTAGTTATAAATTACGTTCAAGTTTAACGACACGTGAAAGTTTTGTTTCCCGCGCGTTACGTTTATCGTATTTTTTAGAGATCCCCACAGTTTTAAAAAAAATTATATTTTTTTAAATTTAATACCAACACGATAAGGTAACGGTATTTTTAAACCGACGAAAAAAACCAATTTAATTCGACACGTATTTTTTTTGTACCGACTTCATAGATATGCTTAAGTAAATTAAAGCAACTAAATGGCACAGTTATTTTTTACTTTTTTAGTACGTTTTCAGTCGGTTCTATCTTTTGCTAAAAATTTTTGTTGTTTTATTCCCTCGCAAGTTAGCCCTTGACTGCAACCACATTTAATAGTAAGAGATGATGCGAGAGAAGATGGAAGCGGGCTAACTTGTTAGGAGAAGGATGAAATCTAAACCTAACAGCAACACGTAGAACTTCTCCAGTACGGTTGTAATTAGCCATGGCCGAAGCCTTCCACCAGCAAGACCTCAACTAATTAAGGAAATCTTAATCAGCTCAACCAGATCGAACCCAGGACCGCCGTCTTATAAATTTATCGTACATACTTCTGTATTTAATATAATTTTGAGAATTATTTTTGTTTAATGATTTGTATTGTATCATTTCAGTTAATAAAGATCGACGGAAACTCGCTTGGCGTAATGCAACAATCACTGGACCAAATATGGCATTTGGCAACTGAATAAGACGGGTGTAAAAGACAAGTACTATTCGACCACGCGCTATAAGTGTTCCGTACCAACTATTAATTTACCAACATTAGAGATTATATTGTACCTAACTATCATTAATATAATTCTACGAGTATACCTATTCTATATTTGTCGATAAACCGCCGAACCCAAGCGAACAATTCTGTTCGAAAATAGCGAAATAAGTAAATAAATTGTGAACTATTTTTAACTTCCTCAGAGTACCGTCAGTCTCTATTCAATATATGTACTATGTATTACTAATATATTATTTAAGATTAAAAATGAACTTGTCAGGCTTAGATACCTGCAATATCCCGCAAACTTACCGAATACGGCGATGCTGCATGGAAAAGAGCGAGCTTCTCCTAAAAGGCTATTCAAATTCAATTCAAATTAATTTATTTCAAGTAGGCTGTTTAATAAGCAAAGAGTAAACGAGGAAAAACGTCATGTCTGGCAGTACGTAGTACCTAACTCTACCGCAGGCTCGGAATATCCTGTCGAGAAAAGCCGGCAAGAAACTCAGCAGTTGTTCTTTTAAAATTGAATGTTACAATTTGCATGTCATAATTTACAATTTCTTGTCTTGTGTGTAGAAAGAAAAGCCGATTGGTTCCAAGTACTGTACTGTAATGTACGCATGCAAAAAAATGATTGAGATGCATTTTCGTTTGGTGTTAAATGCCTTACGTTCGGCTTTCGCGGCCCTTACGGCTTGCGGCGGCGGCGCTCGACGACGGCCTTAAAATGCCAATAAATGAAAATTAAAATGAGCCTCTTCCTCGAAATCTGCTTAATAGTCTAAGAGCCAGTGGAATAATTTACAGAAGTTAGTCTTTTATATCACTATAAGTTTGGCCTGGACTCCAATCACACTTTGGTCAGCATGTCGGTAACTAGCCTTCCACTAGCCTGACCCTGGACCAAATTAAGAAAATCTTAATTAACTTAGCCGGGAATCAAACCCACCGATGATCGACATCTTAAAAATCCACCGAGCATACCGCTGCTCCTCTACGAAGGCCATAAAAAACCTCCTCTGTATACCGGCTACTTTCTTGATGCTAATTATCCTGTAGTTTGGTAAACTAGGCGCAAGAATAGAGTTATTATTTTAAACTTAGAATTAGTTATTTTTCTGTAATTCCGTAAAGATGTAATGTAATGTAGTTGTAAATTTATGGTTTATTGTGAATTTATGAACATAAAAATTTAAATTCAGTTGTTAAATGTTCAAATTGATGCTGTTACATGTGAGGGTATTAATTTATTTTATAATTAGATATTTTTTTAAAATTTTTAATAATTTAAAACCCAATTTATCTACGTCTTTGTGTGAAATGATTTAATTTTAAGTATTTATTTATTAAAGTTTATTTAATAAAGAGGCAGGCCTGGCCCTGTAGTGGGTCATTAATAGGCTGATAATGATGATGATGATGATTTATTAAAGTCGTGAAATAAAAACTTTTATTTTATTTATTGCAAAACTATCCATCCTCTCTTGGACTATACGTAGAAAAAAGGTTAACCAAAACTAGTTAAGTAAATTTTTACGACAACCGAAGTCATTACGATCTGGCGCACAGCTTTAAATGGTTTATAGTTAACATTAATTTGTAGTTAATTTGGTGATCGGTTAAATAAGGTGGCCATATTTTTGAAATTCGAGGAAAAGTCAGGGAAGCAGATGGAAAAACTGGAGACCCAACCTATGGAAAGTGAAAAACCATCGCCTATTAAATAGACCAATACTTCGCAGGTTATGCAAGAAATACTTTTTTATATGAAATAACCTCGCTGATCACCTAATGGTAAGTGTAGATGTGGTCTAAGATTGGACGCGCCTGCTTAGAAAATGCCTATTCACTCCTGTTTTAAAGAAACTCAAGTTGTAAGTAACAGGAATAACAGACCACGGAAGGGCATTCCAGATCTTAACTATGCGTATCATAAAAGATGTCGCAAAGCGCTTTGTTAGAGCCCTGGCAACACAACGGCGACGAAATCCCGCCCAGTGTCGTGCGATGGTACTTCCTACAAAGCGCCGCCCTGTCACCATCTACTAGAGATGTTAAGGTTCTTGTGCCTGTAAACAGCAATGCTTTACGGCGATAGAAGGGATGTGAAGTAAAGAAGAAATAAGGCTAAGTTCATAACAAATAGCTCTACTTCTTTTAACTCTTACTTTTAGAATTTAATCTATCAGTTTGCCTCAAGCCGCATTGCATGATTAAGGTCCCGTATGGGTTTTGAGGACCTTCGTGGATTTATAAGACGGAGGTCCTGGGTTCGATTCCCGGCGGGGCAGATTGGGATTTTTCTTAATTTGTCTTGCACCCTACCGACAAAGACGTATCGCCAAGCGATTTAGCGTTACGGTACGGTGTCGTGAAGAAACCAAAAAAGGGGTGTGAATTCTCGTCCCACTCCTAACAAGTTAGCCCGCTTCCATCTTCGACTGCATCAAAATTCAAATTCAAATTCGTTTATTTCAAGTAGGCTTATTACAAGCACTTTTGAAACGTCAAATTGGACTATTTGTAGTGACTCTACCACCGGCTCGGAAGGCAGGCCCTGTTGAGAAGAGCCGGCAAGAAACTCAACAGTTGCTCTTTTTATAATATTATCAATTTTACAATATTAACACGTTGACTGCTGAGAACACGCCACGCGTGTGAAAGGTTTTTGGGTCCCGGTGGCGGCTTCCACACAACAGTTGTGTTTCGAAAAAAGATGCTACGTAGACTCGGCGTAACACATACGGTGTGTTTTTTCTTGCGCTACGGCTAAGCCGGGGACACATACCTACCTACGACGTATCGTCGATATTGATAATTTTTATCGACCTATCTGAAAATGCCTTTCAAATAGAAAACTATTTTCAAAAATCGGTTAAGATACGATGGAGTTATGAATTATACTCAATATAATAAAAAAATAAATTAACTCAAATTAAAAAAAAATCGCGTCGAACTGATAACGCGTTTTTTTTGAAGTCGGTTAAAATAGCAGCTGCATAATTACAGCTGCTAGTCATGAATTCTGGAGTTATCAATTATAACTCAATATAATAAAAATAAATAAACTCAAATTAAAAAAAAATTCGCGTCTTATTGATAACGTTCTTATTTTTGAAGTCGGTTAAAATAGCAGCTGCGTAATTACAGTTAAAATAACAAAAAGAATAAAATAGGTGAAACAACAAACGACTAAGTAATTGTTTTATTTCTTTTCATTACTTTTCGTTGTTGCTGGCGGAGCTTAGGGCAATAAACCACCTGGATGCGGTGCCACTAATAAAGAAATGCCTATTGTTTAGATAATACGAGATAAAAATATTTTTTCGACACTAAAACTATAATCTTTTGTCTGTAATGGGAAGATATTTGTTTTTGATGTTTTCAGACACGTGAGTTACTTTATTTATATCGTTAAAGTGAAATATTTCTTTTAGATTAGCAATTGAGTAGGAAAAAGGAAAAGAAATTTAAAAGATAAAATATAACAAAAAATCACATATTTTATTATTAATAACAGTTATTCTGATAATGACAAAAACTTAAAATAGGAATGAATCAGTCTCCAATAAATCACATATTTCTTATTAATAATAGTTATTCTGAAAAAGACAAAAACTTAAAATAGGAATGATTCAGTCTCCAATAAATCACATATTTTATTATTAATAACAGTTATTCTGATAATGACAAAAACTTAAAATACTAATAATAATAATAATGTTACATAAAGTTATTTATTTTACTTCCTGTGTGAAGTTGAAAGCCTATCCAATTGCCTTTGAACATCTTTGTCATTTAAAAATTCATCGATAGTATAATAACCCTGACTCAGTAAGTGAGTTTTAATACATTGTTTAAACTTATGCAATGGCAGATCTAAAACTGAATTGGGCATCTTGTTGTAGAAGAGTACACCCAATCCTACGAAAGATTTTTGTATTTTTCGGAGGCGATAAGCTGATATGACTAACTTATGTCCATTTCTAGGAAGACGGTCGTTTAAATCCTTTTTCTGTTTATACATATTTATATTTTGTTTAACATAAACTAGGTTATTAAATATGTATTGACAGGCTACTGTAAGAATTCCTATTTCTTTAAATTTGACTCGAAGGGACTCGCGTGGTTTAAGTTTATAAATCGACCGAATTGCTCGTTTCTGAAGTATAAAGACAGAATTTATGTCAGCAGCCTTTCCCCACAACAAGATGCCATAAGACATCACACTGTGGAAGTAAGCAAAATAAACCAGTCTAGCTGTTTCTACATCGATAAACTGTCTTATTTTTCTCACTGCAAATGCTGCTGAGCTAAGTTTAGCTGTCAGTGACTCTATATGAGCGCTCCACTGAAGTTTACAGTCCAAGGTCACTCCTAGAAAGACTGTAGAACTCTCCATCTTTAGCGTTTCACCATTTATCATTAAAGACTTATTTATTTTTTTTACATTCGGTAAAGAAAACTCAACACATTTAGTTTTCTTTGCATTTAATAGTAAATTATTAGCAGTAAACCAATGCGACACATGCGATACAGCACGGTTTACATCGTCAAAGTCACATTTATTTCTATCAGTTTTAAAAATTAAAGATGTGTCATCAGCAAACAGTACAATTTCACAAATGTCGCTAACATGGTATGGTAAATCATTGATATACACTAAAAATAGAAAAGGACCCAAAATTGAACCCTGTGGAACGCCCATTTTAGGAGATGAGCCACGTGACTTTATATCATTAATGCATACCGTTTGAGTTCTATCACTAAGATAAGAGGCAATGAGATTAAGTGCAACATTTTTAATGCCATAGTGGCTTAACTTAAGCAAAAGAGTTTTATGGTTAACACAATCGAAAGCCTTGGACAAGTCACAGAATACGCCAATAGCATTCTTAGACCTTTCCCAGGCATCAAAGATGTGTTTTAATAGTTTTGCACCTGCATCAGTAGTATTGCGACCTTTAGTGAAACCATATTGGTCAGGATGAAGTAAGTTATTTAAGTTAAAATGACTAAGCAGTTGATTTAAAACTATTTTTTCAAAGACCTTACTTAGTGTTGGCAATATTGAAACCGGTCTGTAATTATTGAGATCTGCTTGGTCGCCTGATTTAAAAAGTGGAATAAGTTTTCCATGTTTCATTAGGTTTGGAAAAGTACCTGAGTCCACACATTCATTAAAAATAACAGCTAAGTGTGGAGCAATGATATTTATTATATTAGATATTACTTTTACTGACATCCCCCACAGATCGCCAGTCCTCTTTGATTTAAGTAGTTTAAATGTTTTTATAATATCAAAAGCAGTTACATAATTAAATTTAAATAGAATGTTGCACTCTTTCACATTGTCTCTTAGTAACCTCTGGGCTGACGTAGGAGACGAATTTAGCGAATCTGTTAATAAGATAGGTACATTTTGGAAGAAGTCTTCAAAAGCATTTACAACCTCGTTTTTATTGTTTATTTTTTTATTATCAACAATTAATTCATAATTCATATGGCGAGGTTTAATTTTGCCAGTTGCGTTATTTATTATGTTCCACGAGGTTTGTATCTTATTGTCAGCTCTAATTAGTAACTCTTTCATGTGTATGGATTTTGCATTAATACATACGCGTTTGAATGTTTTTGAATAATTTTTAACAAATTCCGAAAATTTTTGACTGTGATTATACTGTTTTTCATCATACAACTCATACAATTTATCTCTACTTTTATAAATACCTACAGTAGCCCAGTCACTGAACTTTAATTTTTGGCTTAAATTAACACGTTTTAAATTGAATATTTTAGAAAACTCACTGTCTATTGTCTCAAAAAGTGCACAAAAAAGAATATTAGGGTCACGATTAACAAAAGATAGACTTGGAATTTTGCTACAAATTACGCTTTTGAATCTCTCTAATTTACCTTCAGTTATTGGCCTGAAGTTTAACCATTGGTTGCTCATGGGTTTGTTGTTTAGAATAGTGATAAGTTGACCGCAATGATCAGAGCTTAATTTGTTAATTATCACCTTGTCAACTATATCAGTATTGTAAAATATATTATCTAAACAAGAAGCTGAAGTGGCTGTAATTCTAGTAGGTTCATTAAAAGCGTGTCTTAAATTCATCATCAAGCATCAGGTGTGATAGCAGTCAAGGGCCAACTTGTAGTCGATAAAAAGGGGTTCGAAACTAGTGGACATACTTCGACAATAGTAACGTGAGTTTTAGCAGTTTCTTTAATTCTTCTTTGGTATATGCAAAATCTTAGAACATTACAAACAAAAAAGTTACGAAATCAGTGAACTATAGTATAATGGAAATTGTTATACATTATTTAGTGTAAATATACTTAGATAAGTGGCTGTGCCCGTCGATTTCACTCGCGCTGATCCCGTTGCCTATCGATGGATTATCGTTCATACGGCGCGTCTCCATCGCGATGAGTGACTGCTGAATTTGAAATCGAGTGTTTTAGAGATCTCGGGATGAATCAATAGGTCACTCAGTGGTATAAGGTATTTCATTTACATGTATACCTAGAAGATAAACCTGCTCAGGTAATTTTGACAAAACTGGTAAGGGAAAGACGGGAATGTCAGGGCATATTTTCAGACGTAAGCAATGGACACCCTTGCTTAACTGCCGGCCGAGTTATGAGGCCTTTTACAGACCTGATTGATTTCTTTTTTGTATTCGGTGACAGGTTTAACTTTTGACTGCTATCTCACTTTATGGTGAATGAACATGTATTCATAGTTCGACGACCTCTAGCGCAGATGGGGGTGCTTTAACAATCGATAAATCCTAGGTTCAATTCCCAGCTGGGGTCAATTAATTTTTATATCCATAACATAAATAATTTAACGAACTACTGTAACTGTTGATCCAATGGTTTAAAGCTTACGTAGCTTTGGATCACGAGGTACTGGCTTTAAATCCTGGATCGAACTATGAACAATACTGAACCCGGAATAAAATCCCGGATGTTATCAATCCTGATCAAACCAGCTTTGAAGTAGCGTGGTGGGTTTAAGCTCCAAATCCCTTCTTTTCCTGAGTGTTACCAGAGCACTCCAGGGAACTATTAAAAAAATTAATGTTAATAATGTAAAAAAAGACCCAATTAAAATTCAATAAGTCATAGCTACTCCGTCATTTCCACGTCTTATTGTTCTATATTTAGCATCGTACAAATGTGTATGATAATTAATTAATTGTATTGCAATTTATGAACGTCGTATACGTACGTCAATTACATTTATTAATAAAGTGTTTTAATAATTATTATTTGTGTGACGTTATTTATGTCTATAAATCCATATATTATTACTCCAAGAGTCTACGGTGGCTAGACATCTGCAAGTTTCTCAGCCTTTTGCCCTATTATTAAGATAGTCATGCTTGACGATGATGGTTTTGGCGGGTGATAAACCCTAAAGTATTTCTAAAACGTACCTATTTTTCTTTTAAAAGGACATCATTCACGGCCTTTAAAAGAAAAAAATTAAAAAGAAAAAAGCCAAAATTTCAAAGTGTTATTTTTTAATATGTTAATGCTGTGAAACCTTTACCTTCTTTCCGATACTTTCTTCCGAACACAATTTTTCCGATAATTTAGTTTTTGAACAAATTTTAGTTGTTATTATAAACATTTTTTACTAAGATAGCAAGACTATTATTTTCGCTGATATTGAATTTCAAACGTTAATCGAGAATTTTGTTATAAATGTAATAGACAGATTTTGTTATTGTGTAATTTATGACAAAAGTCTTGCCATCACCGGCTCTAGGTCTATATTATGTTCTTTGTTATTTACTGTGTCAATAAATCATTAGGGCAAGAGCCTACGACAGCCAGACCTTCGTTATTTTATAAAAGTTGAAATTTTCTCTGTACATGTCTCCTATACAGGTAAGAACGACCAGCGACTATAGAGTTTGGGTTGTGGTTACTTGGGCAGGTAACAGGTAGTAAAGGTGTATAAAATAGTACTTAAAATTTGTTATAGTATAAAGCTCAATTTTTTTATATTTTCTTCGGGATAACTGTAGAAATCTCGTCATCCATTGCCGGACACTTGTGACAGTTGCTACCCCTTGCCAGACACCCCTAAACTTTGATAAATTACAATTATACTTTCGTTATAGTATAAAAGCTAAATTTTATATATGTTACTTGGGGGCCTATAAAAAGATGTTACCTCAATAGCCGGACAGTTTGCATGGTTTTTACATCTTGCCAGACACATTGAAAGTCTACTGTAGATACGACCGCGAGGTAACAACTGTTCAAATATTTCAAAAAAATTGTTGCAAATGGCTACTCAATTTCGAGCTTCGAGAATTGATGTGATCTTTGATCAGTACTTTACTTCATCGATCAAAGATTATGAGCATTCCTAACGGTTAGAATCCGCGCAATTGGAATACTCTATAACTGGGCCCGAACAAATTCTACCAAGTGATTTCGCGAAAAAGTTGAAAAATTTAAATTTCAAAGAAGCTTTAGTTAATTTTTTTATTTCACATTGGGCTACTGATGAAGTGGTGCCATTTATTGGCAACAAAACAATATACATAAATTACAGAAAGTGTCATTCTTTCAACTTCAACTTTCCAGCAGAAATAGTAATAAGAAGTGCTGATACCGATATTGCGGCTATAGCATGCATCACCTTAAAAGTGATTCGGTGGTTTGGATGCTTACAGGCACTGGCAATAATTTAAGGTATGTGGACCTAACCAAAATACATGCAGAGTTGGGACTGTTAATTTGTCAGAGCTTACCTGGATTACATGCTATCACAGGTTGTGATTTTAATCCTGCGCTCTTCAGAAAAGGAGAGTACAGGAAGCTTTCAAGAACTTCGGTAACAACGAATTAATTGAAAATTTAAATGATCAACAAAACATCTTTAATATCAGAGATTTATATGGAATGTCTACAATGTCCCAAATGTAATTGATGTTGATGCCGCTAGAGTTCAAGTGTTCATCGACTCGTACATAGTCTCCTATGTAAACGAAGCTTTTGACCAAAAGAAGTTGCTAAATTTTGGTACATACCAGTTCAAATGGTTTGAAGGGCGAAGCCAATCATTAACATAACTCGGTAGGGTAAACTCAATCAGGTATACAATAATTATTATGACAAATTATCATACAAATTTTTTTTACTATTCATAACTGTATAAACTTGCTTATTTTGCTTTCAGAAACTGACGATGATGGTGATTTTGAGGACGATCATGCCATCGACTGGAGTAGTAGTGATGAAGAAAATGAAAACACCGACGACAATGTTTAAATTAATAAACAAGTTTAAATATTTTTTTTTACCTGTAATCATACTTTTTATTATATTTTTATGATGTTAAACTAATATTTTTTACTTTATACAACATGGCTATGAACGTAATAAAATTATTTTTTATTAGATATCTTAAAAAATAGTAATCGACTAAGCATTCGTGCTCGCACCTACTGTGCACTTTTTATATGTCTGGCGAGATGTAAAAACCATGCAAACTGTCCGGCTATTGAGGTAACATCTTTTTATAGGCCCCCAAGTAACATATATAAAATTTAGCTTTTATACTATAACGAAAGTATAATTGTAATTTATCAAAGTTTAGGGGTGTCTGGCAAGGGGTAGCAACTGTCATAAGTGTCCGGCAATGGATGACGAGATTTCTACAGTTATCCCGAAGAAAATATAAAAAAATTGAGCTTTATACTATAACAAATTTTAAGTACTATTTTATACACCTTTACTACCTGTTACCTGCCCAAGTAACCACAACCCAAACTCTATAGTCGCTGGTCGTTCTTACCTGTATAGGCGGCATGTACAGAGAAAATTTCAACTTTTATAAAATAAGGAAGGTCTGGCCGTCGCAGGCTCTTAGGCCACATGCAAAAACTCATAAGGTTTTTCTTTATCCTCTTTTTCGAAACTAGAAACTAGTATCAAATCAATAAGTTTGATGTGTAATCTTGCCCTACCCCAAAAAATGGAAGGTTCTGCTTTTGGGTTTGAGGTATGATATGGGTTTCAGTAAGTTTACAGCAACAAAATACTTTCAAAGTTAATTTTTTTTTATCCGATAATTATTTAATTTCTGGTCTGTCCGAATTTTAGTCGATCGGGAACTACGCCGAAGCTACTGAATAAATGCAGATCAGAGATAAGTTGAAATCGTGAGGAAATTAGAAAATTAAAATAGAAGGGGTTAAAAGTTACGATGGAAATTCCTTAATTTTTCAAGTTATGTTTATGAAAATTGGTATAAGGACTACGAGATAAATATAAAACAATGTTATTTAATGAAGTCATTGAATTTTTACCGACAAAAAATACGGATGAGGTTCTCAATTCACACGTATATATATATTTTTTTTGTTTTTCCACGCAAAACTTTTTAGAGTTGTCCGATTTTGATAATTCTAAAGGCTGGCACCGAATTCTCAGATATGCTTAAGTAAATTATAGCAACCAAATGACGCAATTTTTTACTTTTTAGTGCTTTTTGACGATTCCCGGCGGGGCAGATAGAGATTTTTCTTAATTTGTCTTGGTCTGGCTGGTGGGAGGCTTTCGCCGTGGCTAGTTACCACCCTACCGACAAAGACGTATCACCAAGCGATGTAGCGTTCTGGTACGATATCGTGTACAGTGAAAGGGGTGTGGATTTTCGTCCCACTCCTAACAAGTTAGCCCGCTTCCATCTTACACTGCATTATCACTTAACATCAGGTGTGATAGCAGTCAAGGGCCAACTTTTAGTCGATAAAAAAAGTTTGAATCGGTTCTATTTTTTGTTAAAAAAATTTAAGTAAAAAAATCCATGAGTTTACATAGGTGTTCCTTAATTTTTTAAGAAAGTTGTTATTAAAATGGAGTGAGCTCGAAATAACCATCCAATACTTAAATGTTTTAAGAAGTCACTTGGGAAATTTTTATTTTACTAATTTTATTTATATTAATTCCACGCGGACGATGTCTCTAGCATCCTCTAGTACCTATAGGTGTACTAGAGGAAATATTTTTTGTTAAATTGATATAAATAGGTGTTTATAATCAATTTAACAAAAAATATTTCGCTGCTAATTTAAGTGTGTTTACGAGAAATGTTGTTTTTTATATATGTGTATCTAATAGGCGTAAAATTATTTAATATAGGTAAATTAGCATATGATAATTAAAGTTTTATGCTAATGTAAAACAAATTAAAAAGATATTAATAAGTTTAGTAAACCTCTCATTAAGATAAGATAAATTAATTAAACTATATTTGTGTATCACTACCAAACCGGTGTCTACTCTGAGTTTGGGAGGGGGAGACGAATATCTTAGCATTCCATGGATTCACCGTGCGGGGCCATCGCGGGGCTGAGAGAAAAACTCCGAACAGAGCCCGAGACTTGTGACATGTGACACGGGTGTAAGTTTAAAAGAGTACTCTTAGTGACGGCCGTCAACACTCACCTCCTCTGTTCAAGTTATTCTCCCTGCCCAGCCAAATTCGGAAGGACCCTACTAGAGCAGCTTTGGACACTCCTTCCAATATGGAGCTTACTGCACTTCTAGTAAGGCCAAGGTCTTTTAGCAGGTTATAGAGAGACTTCTCTGGTACACCTCTCGCACCCACTTCTACCGCGTATAAACTAACCACATAGCCATTTTTAGTTAGTTCATTAGTAAAGTCATAATATTTATTCATAGGAATAATACATATAAATAGGAATGAACTGATGAAATTATAAAAGCTGCAAAGAGTGAACCTAGCAAAGGAAAAGACATGGAAAAAGGATGAAGGCCTTTACCCGAGAAGGGTCTTTTATATCTTAACTATTTATAATATGTTAGCAGTCTGCGTGAAAAATAGTGAATACAACCTTTCAGTGACATTAAAGAAAAAAATACGAGACATTTATTTTTAAAGAAAGTATGAGTATAGCAAACTATCCTTAAGACATAGATACATGCCATCGCGATTTTTTTAGTCCAAATAAAGATGAACAATTCTCCCATACTTTGTTTTGTCTCGAAACAATCTCAAAGGGCGTATTCAACTAAAGCTCCCAGGCGCACGACTCTTCCTACTAATATCGTTATATTTGAGTTAATTTACACAAAATCTCGACAAATTACATATTAAAACTTTTCTTAGGAATCACTATCTATTTGTGAAAACTCCATGAAAATCCTTTCAGTGTTTGAGTTTATTGCGATCAGACAGACTCAGCGGGAACTTTAATTTGTAGTGATTTAAGACTTACGGACACACTAATCAATAAGATATAATGATTACGCCGTAGTGTAATAAACTTGAAACATTCGAGATATGGGTAGATAGGCGGATGCTGCGAATATCGTGGAAGGATCGCATTCGCAATACCATTGTGCTGCAGAGAATGGGAAAGGCCAAAGAGATTCTGCAGTGCATACAAAAAAGAAAGCTCGAATACCTGGGCCATATAATGCGAAACTCCAAATATATTAGCTCCAGCTTATTATCCAGGGCAAAATAAATGGTAAACGTAGACCCGGTCGTAGGCGCATATCCTGGCTCAAGAACTAACGCCAGTGGTTTAATTTGAGCTCTAGATCACTGTTTCGAGCAGCTGCCAATGAAGTAAAAATAGCCATAATGATAGCTAACCTACGATAGGAGATGGCACTAGAAGAAGTAGTGCCCGATCATTGTCATCAACATCTGATCACGGGGCCACGGACGTAATTATAGCTATCACAGGTGGGCTCCGAGGGTGTAAAAATTATAGATTAGGTAGATTTTGCTTAAGTAAATGAGTTGAACTTAGTGCCGTGGGAAACAAACATCCCTAATGACCATAATTATATTCCATGTGATTAAATATTATGAAGTATCTAAAAATGGCTGTGCTTAGTTTATACGCAGTAGAAGTGGGTGCGAGAGGTATACCAGAAAATACCAATCTATGACCTGCTATGAGATTAGTTACTAGGAATGCAGCAAGCTCCATATTAGAACTAGAATATAAAGAAGATCTTTAGTAGGATTTTTCCAAATTTGGCTGGGCAGGGAGAATAACATGCACAGAGGAGGTGAGTGTTGACGCGCGTCACTAAGGGTACCCTTAAACCTACACCCGTGTCACAAGTCTCGGGCTCTGTTCGGAGTTTTTCTCTCAGCCACGCGATGGACCCGGCACCCGCACGGTGAATCCATGGAATGCTAAGATATTCGTCTCCTATACTAAGAGTCAGTGCTCTGCAGTACACGTAGGCATAGTGGGTGTACTATTTCACCTGCCAGAGGTGAAATGAACATTCGCATTTCACATCGAGGGTTCCTTTGGGCGTACCCAATAGTCCAAAAGCTTTAACATTTACTCTTAGATCGTAATCGTAGCATGTCTGCCATTTAATATAATACATATATAAAATATACTTATACGTATATATATATATATATATATAATATACGTATGAGGGGTATAGTTTCAAATACCGCAAAGTCAATAAAGAGCCACCATTTCGGTCAGTAAACGTCACTGGACTTGGTAGGTTTTGAAACTATACCCCTCACATCTTTATAAACACACTAATGGCATACACTTATTCTGGTTCCTATGTTAAAAAAATTGGCAGGTAGTAATTTTTCGATCCACTATAGTCGCAAAAATTATAACTTCAATCAGACAAGTGTTAGGTCAAACACGTCAAATGAAAGAGAAAGTGATGAGTTTTAATAAAATTCGTATTTAAAAAAGACAACAGATAAATTTCATTGTACCAACAATTAAACATTAACATAAAATAGATACGCTCTCAACGCAAAGCGAATCCTGCGCAGTAACAAATAGCTTTTTAGTACAAAACAGATCACAGTGCTGGCATGATACCTGCGCAGTTCGGTGTGTTGCAACTTATTTTTTTTATTTTATTTGTTGACATACCATATTTGACAAGACTATATATATATGTTCAAGTTCTTCATTTTTAATTCAAGTTCTAAAAGTAAATCATTGCTGTCGAAGATTTCAGTCACTACAACCATTTTTGCCTGAAAACAAAAATTTAAATTGTGTCAATGACTACATGAGACAAAAAGCTGCCAAATGCGAGTCGAACTCGCGTTCGAGTCCCATGGCAATTCTTTGATAAAAAAATATACACTATACTAAAGCCAAACTCGATTGAGGATGCTTATCAACAAACAAAAATGATGGTAGAAATCACTAGTCATTATACACCTAATTTTTTTAATTAATTACATAGTGTGATTTTTACTGAATAAGCGCATATAATTGTTATTGTTAAATTAGACTATTAGATATTATACTTACTACAAAATAAACAACCAGAGACTCTTGGTCAGAGTTTATTGGTCGTTAGAGAATCTCTAACAACCAATAAACGTAAACTGTTTCAACTGTTAACATATCGTCGAATAGTCCGCAACCTGGCGGCGGCGACACTGTCGAAAACCCATTTCGAACTGACTTCACCGACACCCTTTCCGACTGTCAAATCAAAATCAGCAGTTACATGGTCGCCGTCTTGAGTCAGCTGATTGGGTCCTCCACCATTTTGTTTTTGTGTCAAAGTCAAAAGATGGCTGAACGTATTTTTACGCGATTTTCCGCCATCTTGAATTGTATTTTTTCCGCCATTTTGAATAGCTTTGTTCTGTTTATTGTTATTTGGCATCTGTTTAGCGTTGTTTCTTGATTTTTCGACATTTTGTTGTTCGTCATGTATTATGGCACCACAGAGTGTTAACAGTTGTGTTATAGCATCTCTTTGGTCGGCCTCAGATGATATTTTGACGCGTATGCCGTTGAAGACGTCGTACGCGTAGTCTTTGTGCATCCTGTTGAGGGCTGAACGGGCTACGCGCGCTTTCTGTAGTCGTGACAATATTTCACAATTTTAATATCATATATGTACATCATAATTTAATTATCTACATAAATACTAGTTGTGATGTGTTGCATTAATAAAGATGTTTTATTTCTCTGTAAAAGTGCAGGTGTCCGCTAAATATATAAACAATAAAATTAGGACAAGTAAGTTTGTATTTTATTCTTTTTAAATTAAAATCCCCATATACGTGTCTGATCTTCATGAAACTTATTCCAATTTTAAGCGAAATCAGTCCATTAGTTTTTAGACAACATCCAAACATACAAACTCACACATTTGATACTGTTATTGTACCTAATCTTACTTACTATAAATTATTAATATGAATTAATTTCAATCATAGATACTACAGAAAATGAATGACGACCTCTGTGGCGCACTGGTATACGCGGTGGATTTATAAGACGGAGGGCCTGGGTTCGATTCCCGGAGGGTCAGATTGAGATTTTTCTTAATTTGTCTTGGTCTGGCTGGTGGGAGGCTTTTGTCAAACACGTACGGCCGAACGATTTAGGGTTCCTGTACCATGTCGTGTAGAAACCGAAGGGGGATGTGGATTTGATTCTACAACTAACAAGTTAGCACGCTTCCATCTTAGATCATCATCACTTAACATCAGGTGTGATAGCAGTCAAGGGCCAACTTGTAGTCGATAAAAAAAAAATAATTCTTCAAAAACTGACAACTGTTTTGCCTACGATATAGTTACCTGGGAGATCTTTTTCAAATGCAGCACTTCGTAGCCAATATGAGGCAACCAACGATTAGCGGTTAACGAATCCGTAACCCACTCGTAGCGCAAGACCCTGCAACCCCTCACTGCGCCGAGCAAAGCGTTCACAGTCCTGGGTTTGGTTTCAGCAACATTTGTAGCAGCACACAAATTGTTATTCTCTGCTTCCCTTTCAACATGTAAATCATCATCATTGTGCCTTATTTCTATATTAGGATCATCGACATTTTGACCATTTTCCATATTTTGGTCATTCTCTATAATATGATTTGGATTTTCTGTTCTAATATTGTTGTCTACATTATCTTCAGTATCAAGGTTTATTCTATTACTGATACTTCCTAGTTCCACAGGAAACACTAAATTATTGTTTTTAGAAATGTCAGATATATTTTTGATGCCGGAAATGTCACAATTGCATTTACAGATTATGTCTCTATCATTTTTAGAGCTTTTCGAAAAGTCTTCAACTCTGACCTTTGTTGTGAACATTTTGGAAAGTATTTTACTTGGACTGTTGCATTTGTTGCACATCGATAGAGGTATTGAATTTTTAGTTGTTTTTGGCGATTGTCTTGCTATCCTTGTTGACTCTTTTGTTGTTTTTGTTGTGATTGTCGTCAAAGGGTTATTTTCGGGTTCCTGAAATGAGCCCATAATGATATGTGTGGTTTTTTTATCAACGCTCTGTTGTACTTTTCCGTTTAGTTGTTTTATAGCGTGGAACGCGTCGTGGCGTTCTTCTCGAGACATCCATGTTAATACCTGAAAACAACATAAAAAAAATTACGTAAGCTTTTATTTAGCAATAGTATTTCAAACGAGAGTAGCTAATCATCAAGACGAATCAAACGAGCCCAAACTACACTAAAGCCAAAATCAATGTGGAAAGCATATCAACAAACAAATTCAAAATAAAGGTAGAAGATGCACATTTTATGCCTAATAATTTTAAAATTATGTTTTGTTTTTTAATAAAATATTATTTAAAAGATACTGAATATATTAATTAGTTTTAATCTTACTTATCTAATTTATTTTCATTAATTCTTCTCCTAATATTTTTAATTAACAAGTTAATTAAAAAAATTAGGAGTAAAATGATTAGTGACTTCTACCTTCATTTTTAATTTGTTGACAAGCATTCTCAATCGAGTATAGTTACGGTTGTGGCGTTTTTCGATTTCCTATGACCCCCTTCCAGCCCCAGCATCAGATAGCTCCTGGTCATCATGATGGGGATGAGGTCCTCCTTGACGTGTTCGTTAAAGACGACACTTTGGTTCTAATGTCCCGCCCGGATGTGACTGGCGAATCCAAACTAAATTTTGAAAATCCAACTACGACTGACCACTAAACTGTTGTCACAAAAATGCTTTGGCCTGGGTCGAAGATGCCGTCATGGTTTTCTAAGCGATTATCTCCGAAATTCTCAATTCAGGGTAATAGCTTTTTCATTCATTACAAGTTAGCCCTTTACATCAATCACACCAGCTGGTAAGTGATAATGCAATCTAAGGTTAAAGGGTTAACTTGTTAGGAGTAGGATGAAATCCACACCTTTACGGTTTCTACACGACATCGTAGCGGAACGCTAAATACAATTAATACGCTAAAAAGCTTGGCGGTACATGTTTGTCCGTAATGTGGTAACTAGCCACAGCCGAAACCTCCCACCAATCAGGCCTGGACCAATATAGAAAATCCGACTTATAAATCCACTGCACATACACTTTTGGGCTAAAAATATATGTATTAATGTGGGGTGTCACTGGGCAGTTTACTTGAGCCACTACTATTTCTAATGTACATTAACGTAGTAAATACAATTTTTAACATTCTTTTATAATGATTTAAAATGAAAATCATCTTCTTGGATATGAAGTACTTGGTTCCGTTCTTAATACTTAACAATTCTATGCCATACTTCAAGTTTCAATGAAAGTATCAAAGCACTCGCATTAATAATAAGTTAAGATACTCACAATTCTAGGCTGTTTATCAAATTGTGTTGCTTGTGTATGTTTGTTTGTTTGTGTTCGTTTAACTGCTCCCAGTAACATTCTCGCCATCCTCTCCGCGTGGGCCAAGTCTTTTCTGTTGCGTTGCGTCATTTTAGATGGTTGCATCTTTTGCGGTCCAGCCGTGGTATCGTTGTCTGAAAAAATCAAAATCAAGTAATTGTCTATAATTGTCTTATTAGAGCCACGCAATAGTATTAATATTATCTAATAATCTTTCTAAATATCTTTTGTAACTAGCCACGACCGAAACATCCCACTAGACCTGGACCGATTTAGAAATCTTTTATCTACACAGTCGAGCATCGAATCCGTGATCTCCGTCTTATAATCTCACCATGCATACCACTGCACCACGGAAGCCGTCAAAATTGCTACAATGCCTGACAGTCTTATGATAGAACAGTGGTTGAGGAACGAGATCCAACCGGGATCCACTGTGATCCTGGATTATTTGATTTGAAGCCACATTTGCTAACCACTGGATCATCAAGCTAGTTTTGTCGTGTAACAGTCATCATACCAGTGTCATCATCAGTGGTGAGGAGTGCTGGCTCCTTCTGCGTGAACAGTTTCCTCTTGGATTTGACCGGCCTCTTGGTTTGCGGTGCGAGGGACTTGCGTCGCGGGGCGGTGTTCACACGGGCTTCTATGTCTGAAAAATATATAACTTCCTCATTTTTTTCTTAATAACTACCAGTTGACCCTTGACTGCTATCACACCTGATGTTAAGTGATGATGCAATCTAAGATGAAGCGGACTAACTTGTTACGATTAGGATGAAATCCGCACCTCTTTCGGTTTCTACACGACATCGTACCGGAAAGCTAAATTGCTTGACAATACGACTTTGACGGTAGCGTGGTAACTAGCTACAGTGAAAGCCTCCCACTAGCCAGACTAAAATAAATTGAGAAACATCTCAATTTGCCCCACCGGGTATCGAACTCAGGACCTCCGTCTTATAAATCCACCGAGCGTACCACTGCGCCACAGAGACCGTCATTTTTATAAACAGTCTTATATATGCCAGCCATCACAAGGGTGGACATGGAGGTTATACCCACCACGCAGTTACATTGCGGGTTGGCGAGCTTAAGGATTAGCTTATTTAAAAAGAGCAACTGTTGACTTTCTTGCTGGCTTTCCTCAGCGGAACTAGCCTTCCGAGCCGGTGGTAGGAGCACTCGTTTCAAACGCGCATGTACATTAAGCCCTTTTGAATTGAATTAATTACATTAAGTGAAGTTTACTCTATTAATGATTTCGTCATCAGCCCTATAACGGCTCACCACAGGACCAGGCCTCCTCGCAGGGGATATGGAGCATGGACGCACCATGCTGCTCTAATGCGGGTTGGTGGGCTTAAGAGTGATAATGTTTTGATTAATTACAAATCACTATCATATTCATGAAAGTGGCATGCTCTCCAAAGCACGGAAAAGTTTCTTCACAAACTTGCCGACTGTAATTTACTGAGAATTTTTTATAAAAAGGAAAAACTAAGAACTAATCCAGGACCCAACCCAGGACTTTGTGATCGAAGTAACATAGGTAAACCATTAGGCACCAATAGGGACTTTTTATAACAACAATAGATGCCCCCGGACAGACAACAAATTCTGTGGTGTTTTGTGCTCTGTACTAAATTTCATTAATTCGGTTCATTGACATATTAATAGTTAGTACTATGGACTTCAGGTCTAATGCAAAATTCACGTCAAAAGTGTCCCGAGATATAGAATTTATTTGTATTTTTATAAACAAACTAAAACGTTGTAATCTATGTCTTATATTATTGTTATACAGTCTAATTTGCAACGGTCTAATTGCTTGCAACAAGTAATCAGCTTGGACTGACGGTTGCCATGGCAGCCTTTTTTGACATGGCAGCTTCTCGTGAAAATAGGACAACATAAATGGTGTGGAGTAGGTTGCTTTCAATTTTTTTTGGCATACTTTACTTTATTTGCAAACTTTAAATGTATCATGAGTCAATTTGCTCGGTTTAATTAAACCAAAATATATTTTTTTACTTCAATGACTCACGACTTAGGTCATTATTTTAAATAACTGTTCCAAATTTCATGTAGATAATTCTTATAGTTATTAAAATAATATACCAGTATGGTAAAAGTTATTTGACAGACAGATGACAGAATATTCGGACATAAAGATTAAAATTTACCATAAAGGATAAAACTTTTTGATTAAATAATTAATGATTTCAATAAAAATTAAATTTTAATTATTAAAAACAATTTTCAATTCAAAAATTAGCTCAGGAATTAAAAAATTCAAATATTAAACTACAAAACAACTATCCTATGCAGTCGTTGGGATAAGACATTATACGTTTTGTTCATTCTCTCAGTTAGCAATTTGATTCTATAATTTTTTAATTTTTATATAAAATTCTTTTTCTGCAAAATATTACTTTAATTCTCAAATATTTACTTTCGGAAATATGATACACTTTTTTTTCTTACTTCCGAAGTTCTTACAGTTTTAATAGTACGTTATTGGTGAGATTCGATAAAAAGTAAGAGACTGAATTGCGATTAATCTTTCACAGGCTCTGTACTAAATTTCATTATTTCGGCGTGTTTGAGTAACAAACAGACACTAGTTACTTTAGTATATAGAGAACCTACCGGTAGCGTCACGTGATGCGTCTTTGGAAGTATCCTGGCCGCTGGTGTCGCGTGTCGTGTCGTGGTCCGTCGTGTCGCGTGTCGTGTCGGGGTCGGTGGTGTCGCGTGTCGTGTCTTGGTCGGTCTCGCTAGACAGTCGCAGGCGGCCTGGTCTGTGACCGTCACCCTCCGGACTCTCGGACAGCAGCGTGTGTAGGGGTATGTTCTCTTGTTCGGCTCTTTTCTGTTTTATACATTAAATATAATTATCATCCATTTTGATGAACTTCGTGGTGCAGCGGTATGCATAGTGGACTTATAAGACGGAGGTCCTGGGTTCGATTCCTGGCTGGTTTTCTAAATTGGTCCAGGTCTAGCTGGTGGGTGGTATCAAGCAATTTAGCGTTCTGGTATTATATCGTGTGGAAACTAAAAAGGGGTGCGAATAACTTGCTCTAACTTGTAAATAATGATAATTTAAAAAGAGCAACTGTTGAATTTTTGCCAGGTCTTCTCAGCAGAACCTGCCGTACAAGCCAGTGCTAGTCAATACAAGTAGTCTAACATTTCTGCCAAAAGTGCTTGTTAATTAAGTCTAAAAATAAAAGATTTTAAGTATTTGAATAAGGAGATGGGAGACCTTTGACAGACTTGGCTTTGTTGCATTGCACCTGTATGACATGTAATCAGAAACGTCTTTGAAGGCAGGTTCGAAGGTCTCGTGGAAGCTGGGAAGATTTTTTTTTAAGTCTGCACAAGTTATTCCTTGACTGCAATCATATCTGATGGCAAGTGAAGATGTAATCTAAGATGGAAGCCCCTTCATTCTTGCATGACATCGCCGGAACGTTGAATTGCTTGGCGCTTTGCCGGCAGGGTAACTAGCCACGGCTAAAGCCTCCCACCAGCCAGACCAGTTAAGAAAATCTCAATTGGTCCCGCCGAGAATCGAACCCAAGACCTTCATTGCAAAGTGGAAAGATCAGCTTACAACTTACCAGAAACCTCTTCAAAGCACCTGGTGAAGGCAGGTCCGAGGGTCTGGTTGGAGCGGGGAAGATCTTCTCCGGTAGTCTCCTGCCCTCCGCCGCGCACGCCTCTACCCATAGTGGAGAGACCAGCTGACAAGCCAACGCTCGAGCCTTCGCGCGGATGCTTCTACAACCACCTGCAAATTATACAGATGGAACTGGTAGAAGTAGGACTTCATGTTAGAAGCAGAAATTAATTTATTTTTGGTAACATTAGTATGCCATACACTTAACTCCGTTTCATAACACAGATACTAATATTAAAACCAATATGGCTCTATGGCATTTAGCTGTGGTAAATCAAACATAATGCGCATCCAAAGGATAAAGAATGGTTTACTCGCAACGGAGAGATCTACGAGTACCTTAATATCCCAACCGTCTGTGAGGAAATTAGGAAACAGTGCACAAAGCACAAAGAACAGCTGACCCAACATCCAAATAGTCTCGTCAGTTCATTGGTTCATGCACTGCGAGTCAAACGCCTGAAGCGAGCGGACGTGCTGGATAACTAGTAAATGGCAGAGCGATGGCTCTACTGTCTTGAACAGCCAGAATCAGCACAACTCATCTGCTTATAGTCCAGCGACTGATTGCAGATACAGCAAAGGAAAAAAAAAAATAACACAGACACTTCTGTAAATGTACGAATATGTGCATGTAACGACATCATGATTACATTGAGATGCAAGCACGAGAGGTAGGCAGAGGTTCTCAGGAAGACCTTTCTATATATATATTTTGCAAAAACATTTGCCAGATAAGAATTGCAGCAAGTTTTTTATGACAATGTTTTTAAATCTCAATAATCTACTTAGACTAGCCTGACTAGAACTCCAGCAAATTGAGCACATGAGCAGTGAATGAATATTGATGCATCACAAAGTGGGCCTCTTAAACCTACACCCGTGTCACAAGACTCAGATGTTAGCATGTCAAAAATGGTTTTATTGATTACCTTGGGACCAAACAACATGTGTAACCAGTGGGCTCCAGGCAGGCTTGACAGAGGCCCCCAGTGCCATCAGTGCAGCTCTGAGCGGCAGTGCGCGCGTCTCCGAACCCACTTCCACCAGCACCACCGCGCCTCGGAGAACTTCATTTACTTCCTTTTTAAAAAAAAACCATAAATTAATAATGGTTGTCACCCACCTTACATAACTGAGTATATCTTAATTTCCATATTCATATTCCAAATTCATATTCTTGTTCATCCCTCATTGTCAAATATTTTATTGTTCCATTCCCTCTCATTGTCACATAATTTGCAATTTTAAATCCAGAAAGTATTGAATTTTACCGACTTATTAAAAGTAAAGCACCAAGTTCTGAAACTATACTAACGCCAAACTCAATTGAGAATGCTTGTCAACAAACAAATTTAAAATGATGATAGAAAATGCAACATGTTTTATGCCTAATAAATTTAAAATTATTTTTGTTATTTAAAAAAATCTTATTTAAAATATATTGAATTTATTAATTAGTTTTAAGCTTACTAGTTAATTTAATGAATAAGTGTCATTAGAAGTTAATTAAAAATTAATAATTTCTACTTTCATTTTTAATTTGTTTGTTGACAAGCATTCTCAATTGAGTTTGGCTTTAGTATAGTTTTATTGGTATTTAAATTAATTCTGTAAATAAAATTGGGTATCTCTTAATGTGTTCCTTACAGGCCTTGCCATCATTTGCTTATCTGTCAATAAGTATTAAAAAAAACTTACTTTTGATTTGTCACATTTTGTAATAGGTTTGTGTGTTGTATTTTTCTCTGACTTATGAGCAGTTTTTGGTTGCTTTTGAGTTTTCGTGTTATATGTCTGTCTAGTCTCTTTTCCAACAGGAACTTCTTTTAATGCTGACCATTCTTCTCGTAGCTGGATTCTTTCAACTATTGCTGAGCGTCTCTGGAATTATAAACAATAATGTGTCTATGTCTCTGATAACTTAAATAGACTAGCGCAGTGAGTTAGACTGAGTGTGGAATAGTAGAAATAACTTCAAAGAAATCTTCTACCAATCAACATTGTCTATTATGCTCTCTTTTCAAGCTCAACATCTACAGTATACAGATAGATATTTTGTTATAGAACTGAAACTGCATTTCTAGTTAGGCTAAGGTCTTTAAGGAGGTTAAAGAGTAATTTATATATTTTTTATTTTCATCGAACACAAGTTGGCCCTTGACTGCTATTACACCTGATGTTAAGTTATGATGCAGACTAAGATGGAAGCGGGCTAACTTGTTAGTACTAGGACGAAAATCCACACCCCTTTCGGTTCGGTTTCTACACCACATCATACCGGAATACTAAATTGCTTGGAGATACGTATTGTCGGTAGGGTGGTAACTATCACGGCGAAAGCCTCCCACCAGCTAGACCAAGACAAGTTAAGAAAAATCTCAATCTGCCCCACTGGGAATCAAACCCAGGACCTCCATCTTATAAATCCACTGTGCATACCACTGCGCCACGGAGGTCGTCATATTGGCTATATCACAGCCCCTTCTTAGGTATATAAGCTTATTACATATCCGTTTTGATTTAGTGCATTTGTTGTTATAATATTTATTCACTTATTATGGGTTTTAAAAGATGTTTTGTTTCCCATGCAACAGTCAGTGCTATACTTAGCTTTTTGGCTACCATATGAGCTTCATAACTGCCTCCTAAAAATCTCCTGCCTCCACTCCCTATAAGCTTGGTTCCGTTCAGGTATATTTTAAGAAACAATGCATTGGTAAGGTACTAGTTAATTATTACTGTGGTGATATCAACATAATATCCTGTGTATATTTAAATAAATAATTTGGTCATTTTTGTTCCCTGTGCACCGTTGACACTGCTCTAGTTTCGGCACTGGGTACAGTACGAATGAGTTTAATTTGTAAAACAAAATGTGTATACATTGAAAATTAATTTAAAAAAATACTTACAAGGCCTGCGGCACCACGACTAGCGCTATACATTTTATAAAACAATAATTTATGATGTTGGTACCTAGTTTCATAAAACAAAATAAATAATAATCTAATCATTAAATAGATTAATTAAAAAAATCAATTATCAAAACCCCAAAACACTTTTCAAATACAACAATACAACACAGATAAAAAATCAAAGTAGACGTGAGGCGTATTCATCGTCATTCGTCACAGATAAGTCATAGGTATCTATCAAAGATGACTCTCCTCAGTACTCTATGGATAGAAAAATAGGGGTTTTACTTCAAACTATATAGGTTATACACGTAGTGATTATATACTCTTTGCTACATACTATTCGTTACTAAATAATACGCCGTCTAGTATCGTGTACCTACCGAATCTTTATTCACGTATCCATTTTGCATGTTTCGTATGGTTGGAACTGATGAAATTTGATTACTTTGTTACATAAAGAAATACAATTATTTAAGTTCAGGCATACCTTCGATGCCTGAATTGATATGTATGTTGTTTCTTTTTACTATAACGATGCATGAGGGATGCTGTGTCAGTGTAATAACAAACATTTTACGGAGAAGTCTAATTGATAAAAAATTTTTACAAAAAATAGAACCGACTTTAAACGCACTAAAACTTTACTTAAGCATATCTATGAAGTCGGTGCCAGCCAAGTTTAAGGAACATTTATTTTACGTAGTAAAGCAATTTGTGGGTTCTAGGTAACGTCCTTAAAGTAGAAACCTTGGCTGGCACCGACTCCTAGATATGCTTAAGTAAATTAAAGCAAGTAAATGACACAGTTATTTTTTACTTTTTAGTGCGTTTAGAGTCGGTTCTATTTTTGTTATTAAAAAATTTCATTTCTTCCTTTTTAGTGATTTATCGCCACGTAACGTACTCGTACTATACTGTCATAGTATATTATACGGCACTAGTAGCCAAAAAGCTACCGATACCGAGACAAAAACCGAAATCGGTGTAAGCGTGTCTTCAAAATTTAAAGAGTTCCTTCAATTTCCCCAGAATATCATCATCAGATCCTAACATGATGACAATGGGACCACCTTGGAAGTGTGCCTTTTTTAATAAAAAAAGAATTATCAAAATCGGACAACTCTGTAAAAATTATGCGTAGTCATACATAAAATATACGTGTCGAATTATTAAGAACCTCCTCCGTTTTTTTTCGTCAGTGAAAAATACGGAAGAGTTAAAAAAGCACTATCAAAATTATAACACTAACGTACGATTTGCACGAAAGATGTGATATCGCACGCAGTTCGGTACACGACTCGATGATATTTAGCACAGAATAATAGGCTACTAATAATTACGTAGATACCTATAAGCAATATCGAGTAATGTAACGATACGAAAGTACCGAGTACTAATTATCATAGTAACGAATGCATACGGGTACTTTGTATTTCGTTACTTTTGCACCTGTACTAACTACTTTTACATGCAGACTGTCTTTCGGTTACACTCTCGTCACAAGTATTCGAGAACGGGACGCTAGATGGCGGTGATAAGCTTTTTAGTATTTGATAACAGTCTGAATTTTGTAAAGGACATTGCCATAATTTGCCCCAGGCTGTCCAAACGTATTTCATTATTTTATTTAAATAGACAATGAATTTTAAACAAGTACCCATGTTTCATAGTAATCACTTGAAAATATATCAAAAATATAAGAATTTCAATCGATTTTTTGTGTTCTGAATCACGTGACCGTAGTATTAAAAGTCAACTTTTCTAAACCTTCGTAACTTTTATCAGCGACTGCTCAGCTACAAATAACTCTATTACTATTTAAGTAGAAGACCTGTACTATTTAATGACATATATATCATCTCTGGGCATGTCTGGGGCAGACTTCCATACATTTTTTACCTATACCTATCCTCTATGATATCGACTGGATGTCAAGGTCAACGTCATTGATGTGTTTGGTTATATGTACCATTCAATTCATTGTCTTAAAATAATAATTACCTGGCTTTCAAAACAAAAAGAGAAAGAAGTTTGGCTGTATTTATTTTTATATTATCATATATTTGGTGTACAGTAAAGAACATTTCATTTATTTATTCACATTATAGCCTTTCCTAATCTTGAGAATATAATAAATTATGAGTACCTAATAGTTAGATTTTAACATTTTGATATATAGGTAATTTTAATTTTAAGTCGAAGTTTGGACTTCAAATAAACTTTTAAGAGTAAATCCCTGTTTCAATGGTTCAATAGCTAATCCCAAATAAGGGCTATAAACTGGCTGAACGTCCACATCTTCTTTATTATGCGATTGTTGCGATGCCAAATAAAGACTCGGCCCCATCTCTCCTCTCGGTTCTCCGATCTCTTCTAGCTCTTCTAGTTCATCTTGCTTAGGTTTTGATACCTGGCAATTGTATAATATAAAACATTTTAGATTTATAAGATAAGTATAATGCTGAAAGAAATGTTAGTTAAAGTTCAATTAAGTTTATTTTGTTTCTGCTGCGTTACGAGGCTTATGATCTGATTGGTAGGTCTAAGATGCGCATGAAGAGATATATGTGTAGACTAAAACATTTATGATCTCCCAATAGCACATAATCACGAAGTCGGTTAAAAACTGTCGCTCTTTCTCGTTTGGTTGGGGAAAAAGAGAGAGATTCATTGCTGATTTTAATGCTAATTAGCGATGATAAGTTTTTTCTTGACGAAATATCTCTATATATAGATGAAATAAAAGCAAGTTACCTCACTCCCCCAATTCATCTCAACTCCAAGCACAGGTTTTTCAGAATACGCCTGATGTAAAGTCTGCAGTTCTTTCAGCAAGGGGCCGAGTCTTTCATGGGGATCAGCTCTGAAGCCTAGCACGTAGCCACCACAAGGCGGTCGTATCACTATCACTAGAGCGTCGCCAAACTTTGAATCGCGTATGGAAATCTATTAACGAAAAAAATTAACATTTACTTTAAGTTTTGTATTAATTTTAATTTTCAAGAATTTCATCGTTACATTTTTAACAAACATCGTTAAATTTTGAAAATCATTGACCTGCAAAAGAAGTAGTGATGTCCATCATTGTCATCGTCATTAACAGCTGGACGTCCACTGCAGGACGTAAGACTTTTTAGCGACTTCCAAACACAACCAACCTAAGCCGCCTGTGGCCAGCGACTTCCTGCGACACGTTTGATGTCGTTCGTCCACCTAGTGAGCTCCGCGATAGCTAAATGCAAACACTGAATACGAGGCGTATGATGTACTGTACAAATAAATTTTATAGTACTAAATCGTCACCAATCCAGCCATGCCGTCGGCGTGTTGCAACTTTAGAGAGAACGGTGCTAGTTTCTAACTAAAAATCAACTTACACTTTCAATAGTAATATACGGCATTGAAACATTAAAAAGATCGTTGATGTCAGCATGCCAGACGATTCTCACGTTGGTCACTACCATGGTACCCAGATTGCCTGATTCACTTGACAAATTCCAAAGACCATGTTCTACGAGACATATCTACAAAATGAATAAAACAGTAATTTTATTCTAATGATTAGTCATTGTATTCGAACGTAATATTTTTAATAACGTCGAACGTTAATTAAGTTGTGTTGAACTTATAAGCTTGTGTTGATATTCAACGTTCGAATTGAGTCCAGGCCGTAAAATAGCACAACACTGCTTGGAACTAAATGTTAATGAAGGGCTACTGAAAGTAGAGACTGACATCGCCTGATGAATAAAAAAAAACGGAGGGCATTATCAAAATTATAGAGGAAATATTGAATTAAATCAGTTTGTCTTGTTTTTCATTCATTTATCATTTGTTTGTCATCATTTCATGCGGAGACGCGTAATTTTTAGCTGTGCGATTTCAGTCTCTACTTTCAGTTTTATAGCCTAGCTCTATTTTGACAGTTGTCAAACTAGTGCAAACTTAGTGCTGTGAAAGAAGTTTTATAATGTTGATTTAGTTTTTAGTCGATATAACCGAATGATAACCGTTAATATACTAAAGAACCGAATGATAACCGTTATTTCGAAATACACACCATTACTTGCAGTTTCTTTGTCTATGTTGTGACAATATTTAATGCTTAAAAATTTCAGTGCTATAATTATTTAGAACAGGTGTTATTCGATTCAAGTTATTTTATTCAGAAATCTGTCAACTTAAGTGTTCTTAAAATTAAAAAAATAATAATATTCTTTTACAGTTTGACTAGTAGGTATTGTGTCATACCTTTTCAAGTGGCAATACGCGTAATTGCTTGTTATGTATAAAAGGCCCTCTTAGTTTCAGATCACGGTACATCCGAGATGCGGCGTATGCTCTGAAAACATAGGAAGCAAATAATATTATATATTTTTTAGCACAACGCACTACTTCTGTTTACACAATAAAACCTAAACTATATTACATCAAAAGTATTTTATTTATTACTTAATTCGAGATAGTTTACTTCATTGTTATCAACCTATTAACCGCCAGGCTTATAGAAGAGGCGATATTGAGCATAGATCCACTACGCTGCTCCAATGCGGGTTGGCGGGCTTAGGGTAATAATGTTTCATATATTAACGATCACTATCAGATGTTGATGATAGTGACCCGGACCGTCAGTTTAATATGCTATCTAAGGCACGGGGGTGTAACATCATTAACGGGCGTTGGAATGTACTGAAAATTTCATAGCAGAATGAAAAACCTCAGAATTACTCCGTGACCCGTCTCGGGGTTGGAACCGAAGAATTCGTGATTTAAGCCACATAGGCTAACCACTAGACCAACGAGTCGATAGCTCGTTAAATTTTTTATAATTTTCATTAGTGATTAAAATATTTTTTTATCGTTATAATGAAAAAAAGGAAAGAAAGATAATTTGTTGGTATAATAAACTAAATTGATAAACTCACTTGTGAACTCCCACTACAGAAGTGTAATGTCTCACGCAGTTGGGAGCTAAGTTGGTGAACACAAACTCATATCTGTTGGTGCCGTATGCAGCGAGCACGTACAGCGCCTGCGTGGCTCCTCGTAGACCAGAGTTCACCACCTTCGTGCTTGTCGATATGAAACAGTTCAACCCAATTGCTGGAATCATCAAAATATGTTTTTTATTTTTTTTATTCGTTACAAGTTTGTATTTCACTGCAATCACACCTGATGTTAAGTGGCAATCAATCTAAGATGAAATCGGGCTAATTTGTTAGGAGCAGGATGAAATCTATACCCCTGTTCAATTTCTTCACGACATCGTACTGGAAGGCTAAATCGCATGGCGGTACGTCTTCATCGGTAAGGAGGTAACTAACCACGGCCGAAGCCTCCCACCACCCAGACCTCGACCAATTTAGAAAATCTCAATTGGCCCTGCCGGACCTAGGACCTCCATCTTTTAAATCCACTGTGCATACAACTGCTACCTTACCTACCTGTTACCTGATCATCCTAAACAGTCAGTGTCTAATGTCAGTTTTTACCGAGTTACTGCGTAAAAACGTAACACATACAGAGGTTGATCCTAGGTGAAGATAGCGAGTGCCAGATGATCCTTAGGTTGGTGACCACGAGCCTGCCCTTTGAACCACTGTTGCCCTTCGTGTCTTCTATGGGCTCGATTCTGTCGAACACTTTCTCACCCAGCCTTAGTCTTAAATAGCTGCAAAATATCATCATTATCATTACGATCACCCTATACCTCTTTATAGAATATAATATATCAATAGTATCGATAATATTGATCTATACCACTGTCGCCACACTATAGATAATAGTCTATCGATAGTGGCGTCTATCGAGAGGTAGCTCTTTGATGTACTTAGGATTATAATGTCTGACTCTAACAGATTTTAATCATAATAATGACAGGAACCTACGGCTTAAGTGCTCCTGACTCCACCAACATCCCGACTTTTTGGTGAAAATGTCACGGAAGAATGAAAAGCTGAGTATTTCATAGCCCAACCTGATTCGAATCCAAGATCGAGATCTTTAACTACACTCAAGAATAATCAGTATAAGAACGCAAAAAAAATAAAATGAATAAAAAAGAAACAAGAATTTAGAGCATTTCGCAGAAATGCAATATCTTCCTGCCACTTTAAACTATACTTAGATTTTAAGGACAGAAAGAGTTCAGTCGATCTGCGTTCTTCGTAACTATTGTACCTTTTTAATTTATTCAATGGCCTGGAATCAAGTCCTTTATGGCCTTTCATTAATATTGTACCTTTACAAAATAATTACAGGCGCTTAAACTATGCTTTCAGTTGCCATGCGCAATTTAGGGCAATACATTTGATTATGGACATAAATACCAAAATGATGGTTTTTTCTATCATTTCAAAATTAGGTGTTGTTCATAGGTTTAATTTTAGCTCTACCACTTTACTAAACATGATTATTTTATTTTATAATGCGTGAAATAAAAACGAATGTATTGACGATTCAAAAAAAAACATGTGGTTGTTTAAGTAAAGTTTTGTCTATGATTTCTAGTTATTATGACTAAACAAAAATCTTACTTGAAAGGTAAATCAAAGAGCACCTCCCTATCTTCCCACACGACATTTTTCTTGCTTTTCGACATTTTTATTTAAAATTGGAATCGCATTCGGAAAAATGTTTGTCATGTTTGGTTGTCATGCCGACGGTGTTGTATTGACATAAGAAGCGCTTGAAGCACTTTACGCTATTCATTACCAGTTTAAATTGTCTACTACAGGGCCAGACCTCTGTCCTAAGAGAGTGGATATGGAGGTTAGACCCACCACACTGTGAATGTTTTAAAATATCAAAAAACTTGGACCTTGCTCACGAAATTACCGATATGTGGAATGTTGAGTCGACGATAATTGTTCCTATAGTCGTTTCAGTCAATGATCTTATAGCGACAAGCTTTGACTAATATCTTACGAAGCTCTCGCTTAGTTATTGGATCAAAGGTCAGATACAGAAGGCGGTGATTCTTGAAACGGCGCGAATTGTGAAGAGGTTTCTAATTCTGGAGCCCTGACCGCCGCTGGGTCCCGAGCCCCGCAGCAGGCGGAATGGATTTATTTTTTATAATAAATTTTGTTAAAAATTTTAAAAAGTTGTAAATAAATAAATGATAGTACAAAAATTACTGGAACTGACGATGACACGAGGGTGTAACAACATCAATTTCCCAACTCGTGGTAAAGAACTTTTACTGAGAATTATTTGAAAGAAAAAATCCTTAATATTTCATAGTTCGACCCAAGACTCAAACGCAGGACTAATCAAAAGCCACATTGGCTCACTGATATAAGACTAACGAGTCAGTGAAGCACGTTTTAGATTTTTTTTAATTTTCATCGAGTTTTGGCATCTGATTGCGTCCTAAACACAAATATTTAGCTAAAATATTCGGCACAAAGATAATTCAAAGGAAATTCGACACGACGAAAAGGCTTTTGTATACGTTATACGCAAAGATATTCCGCTACGAACAAAAAATGATCACGTTATTTCGGAGAGTTAGGTAGGTTTCTGCAAACACTTTGCTTTATATTTGAATAATAAACAAATAAATACATTTAGCGCCACGTTTTTGGAGTTCTGTAAGTGATAAGAATGGAAGAAAGTTATTTTCATTATGTTCATGTTTGTTGTGCACATCTATTGAAATAAACGCGTTTGGAAGCTTCATATATTTAATTATATAAAGTGTCACTCGATCGAATTTTAAGGCTTAAGTAGGTTAGGTACTTATTATTAGTAAATGTTTTGAAGTTTTAATTTAACTTTCATGTTAAGGTGAAATTAACATGGCTACACTGCCACGTATATCGGCGATTTACGAGGAATGTACGTTTCCACTTACTGCTCTGACACTCGACAGTTCTATCAAAGTAAACATAAAAAAGAAAACTATTTTGTCTGTGGCGTAAACAAGATGGCGGTTCCGTGAGTTGGCGCCAAATGCCGATAACTTCATTATGGCGCCGCTGTCAAATTTAAAAGCGGTTAAGTACAAAAGACAAGCGCCTAATTGATGAAAGCATCTTAAAAGCCCAACGTTACTGGATTTGTCTTCTTTTGTCGTTTTAAGTTGTTAATTCGATTTCGATGACGTTTAATTTGAATGGAAATTGTTTTGACACCGTCAAATAAAGTTCTAGGCTTGTAAGTACGAAATATTTCTATAGCCAACAAGTACCTAATAACGACATGTTCGTTGATAACAAATCAAAACCTTTTCGTTTTCATTTGCTATCAACTATATCCAAAAACACGTGAAACGTGACCATTTTTTCTTAATATAGAATGAGTAAGCTATCCTTAAAAGATATAATATCATCGCGGAGCTTTTCTAGTCTATTTTTATTTATTTATTTTAATACTAATAACTTCATTGCATATCATTATATATTCATAAAGAACAATAAAGAACCGAAGAAGAAGTAAGAAGTAGCTATAACAGGCAACATTTTAATTTTTATATAATGTGAAAGTAATGGTGATAATTATTTATTTCAGGTCAGTGGCGTAGCGTGCCTTGTCGGGGCCCCGTATAAAAATTTTGTTTGGAGGCCATTATACGGTGGTAAGGATTTTTCACAAAAGAAATAAATACTGTGAAAAGAAATATTTATTTATCATAACAGATTTTTACTATTTTACAAATAAAAATTAAATTTTAAATATTCACTCAACTTACCTTTTTTTCACCAAACTGATTTATTAAATCATTTATGGCAGATTTTAGTTTTTCTAAGATTTTCCCTGCTGAATTGAAGATGAAGTAAGTAAAATGGGGGAGTCTCGCAGCCCGCCATTACGATGTAGTGTTGCCAACTTTTGAACACACGCTTAAGGCGGGAAAAAAAGTAATTGCTTTATAGAATTTTGTCATTTGTAAAATAAAATAAATTCGAAAGTTTTTATTTTTTTTCCTTACACACTTTGGTGTACCCCGTGGCCCGGGGGGCTCGTATAATTGATACGACAGATACGGCGGTAGCCCCTACGCCCCTGTTTCAGGTCGAAAACTTAAAATTTAACCTACTATAAGAAATCTAAATTTTTCGTGAGACGAGAAATTGAAAAAGAAAGTGAAAGAAAAAGTGGATTTATAAAACAGGTCCTGGGTTCAATTCCCGGCGGGACAGTTGAGAGTTCTATTATGTCCTTAGAAAACTATTGGCTGTGGGAAACTTGTGACGGTTCCTATTTGCCACCCTACCGACAAAGATGCACCGCCAAATTTAGCGTTCCAGTACAAGACAAGCGCCTAATTGATGAATCTTAAAAACCCAAAGGGTGGATTTCATCCTATTCTTTAACTAGTTAAGTCGCTTCCATCTTAAATTTGAATGGAATGTGTTGCAGTCAAAGGCCTACTTGTAGTAGATATTTCTATAGCCAAAAAACTACAACATCCGAAAGAATATCAATTTCATTTCACTGGACATAGACCACTTGAAAGGACTTCCAAACTTCACTGCCTTGAACCGCCTGCGCCCAGTTCCTGTCAATTTTTATGTATTTATTTCAACACTTAGAACTTTATTGTTCCTTATATATTATAAAGAAAAATAAACAAGTGCTAAAAAGTAGAATATATACTGTCATATCTCAATTTTAGGCTGCGAACTTCATAATAAGGATTTATTCAGAGTCACTCAGCGGGCGTTATGGCGAAAGAGCAATATCGAAGTATCTCTGCGTGATCGAATCAGAAATGAGAAGAACCGCAGAAGAACCAAAGTAACCGACATAGCTCAGCGAGTCGCAGAACTGAAGTGGCAATGGGCGGGGCACGTAGTTCGAACAGCTGATGGACGTTGGGGGCCCAAGGTGGTAGATTGGCGACCCCGCACCGGAAAGCGCAGCGTTGGTCGACCCCCAACCAGGTCGACTGACGACATTAAACGTGTCGCAGGGAGCCGCTGGCAACAGGCGGCTCGGGATCGTTGTGTTTGGAAGTCCCTAAAAAGGCAACAGTGGACGTCTACAGGCTGGTAATGATGATGATGATGATGAAAGACTTAGTTGGGAATTGAACCCAGGATCTACGTATTATAAATCCACCGCACACACCGCGCAAGGCTTCTTCTTTTTCTAGGATAAGTGATGGTAAGTGAGGGGATATCCAACACTTCATAATAAATAGGCTCATCAAATACGAATACTGAAACGTAAAATGAAACGTTAACCGTAGTTTATGGACCTTAATGGTGGAGTCGTTAAATTGATGGAGATCCGAGCATAAAAGCGTTTTATGTAACCTACCTCTAACTGCCCGAGCCCGCCAGCCTATTCGCCTGAGTCGTTAAGTTTTTCTCTACAGACAGGTAGGTTTTTTTGACTTCTGAAAAAAGATGGTGCATATTTTGTGTTTAAAAACTAAAGTGCGTACTCCTTATCAGCGAGCCAGGCTCCTATTAGAAATGGGATAGCTTAGACTCACCACGCTGTTACAATCCAGGTTGGCGGGCTTTGGATGATATTGTTTAAATTCATTAAAGTTTACAAGATGTAATTGATGATGGTCGATAGTGATACAAGTGATGATGACCTGACGAACCGATGATGTGTTTGTTCTACGTGGCACAGGGCTGTAAGTTTCACCTCTGTAATGAAAATTTTATAGAAATGTTCATCCAAACAAAAACCTAAGAAAATTCAAAAAATGATATTTAACCTAACTGATTATTAAATTAAAATTTTAAAAACCCCCGACCTTAATAAAGGTTAAACTTTGGTCATTCTTCAGCAAAAATATAAATCGGTTTATCCGTTTCATTCCGGCATTCCAGGGTTTCATATGCTACATCCCATTTCCAGCATCAGGTCCTCGTCAATTAGAAACATGAAAAGAACCAGTCAAGACAAATTCAACGAGCCCAAACTCGATGGGTTTACTAAAAAGTTCAATCAGGGTTACGTCTCCTACCTTCGAGCCTTATCATCAGACCAGCTCAGTGGTTCCAGAAGACATTATTGTTTCAAATGTCAGATCACACACATGCTTTCAAGCTAACTGAGCGTGTAACATTTCTATCACACCTAACAAACGACTTGATGACCTTGAAGACCTGAACCGATTTCCACCAAACATAGCTAAGAACACCCTCGATTGATATACCTTTCAAACAACAAAACCGCATTAAAATCGGATCATCCGTTTGGGAGTTACGATGCCACAGACAGACACATACACATACATTTACACAAACACGTCGAACTTATAACTCCCCGTCGTTTTTGCGTCGGGAATTAAAAATCAAACTCTCTCATTAAATTCAGCGAAGTATATCTACCAAACAATAAATAAAAGCCTTGGTAACAGATTAGCGTAAAAATATTTTAAATTTTTTTCTATTGTTAATTTTGTATAAGTAATAGTACCGTAGATGATTTAATTTAATCCCCCGATGTTCCGATTTAATCCCTTCGAAACTTCCGTCCAAAATATTATTTTGAGATAAAAGAAATCGGGGAATTATTTGAGAAAATGGTCGGCTATTACCTTGCCGTCTGAACCTTTTCTCGCAAACTTATCAAGCGGTTATTAACAACTTTATTTTAAAGGGCATAAAGTTTATTTTCGCAAGTTTTTCGGGTTTTCGGAAGTGGTTTTGCTCATAATTGACTCGTGTAATTAAGTTGGACGAGTTCAGAAGTACTTCAGAAGTAGGTAACTTCTGAACGGGGCGGACAGATGCGTAAAATTATCCAATTAAAAGTATTAACGAACATTTGCATTTAGCTTCTTTATTCTATTGTGAGGCGTCAGGTTGGAAACGCTTTTTTTGTTCAAAAATCTTACGGCCTCTGGGCTCTTGTGTGTTATATAACACACAATTAAACCTTATTTTAAAAATTATTTTTCATTCATTCAGAATATTAAATCTACCGAATTCGTTTGATCTTTGTTTTTTTCTAAAAGATTATGCTAAGTAGAGTAGTAGCTTTCCCTGACAGAGCTTGTCCGGGGAAGTACCACATCATGTTTTTCGCCACCATATCAGTAGCGCAGCAGTAGCAGTAAGTCCAAGCATTCATGTCGGAAAGGCATGGTTCCTGAGAGATAACTTAATTTTTTTTATTACTTACTTTATTATAGAATACGGTGGAAATAAAATTAAAATCAGACATAGATATCCAAAGTTGCAAGCGCTTGAGTCTTGACGTAGAGGTCTGCAAAATAAAAATTTGTACCGATCTATCATGGAGTTATTATACGCTATGTATAACGTTAAAGCAGTGTACGGCTGTGTATATCTAATTATTACGGCAGCCATTTTTCTAAGCTTTGAATGTCATATTTATTAATATCTAATCAACTGCCTAAGCAACAGCTTTCAAAATGACGATACTTTCATACAACATTTTAACCCTTTTTTCGCAATTAAAAGTAGCCTATGTCCTTTTTCAGGCTCTAGAGTTACTGTGTACCAAATTTCATTTAAATCGGTTCAGTAGTTGTAGAGTGAAAGAAAGACAGACAGACAGAGTTACTTTCGGATTTATAATATTAGTAAGGATATTATTTGAATTCTTATAACTGTTTTGTTATTTGATCAATTTTATTTTATTTGTTATTCAATCCAGTTTTAAATAAAAATATAAAATATCGGTAATTTATATCAGTCAAGTTCCCTATTATAGGCACATAACGCTTCACACGGATAGCTGAAGGTTTTGGGGAGTTGGGGACAGAGCAGCACATTGTGAAATGTGTTTCTGCTGTACGAATCATTTACCTACTTCAAGTAGGCTTTAACAAGCACATTTGAAACGTCATGTTAGACTATTTGCAGTGACTCTTCACTCGAAAGGTAGGTTTTTTGATAGAAATTCAGCATATGTTGTTGCTTTGAAAATCATTCATTTTACAATTTTAATTTGATCACTACATATTATAAAATAAAGTACCCCGCCGCGTCTGTCTGTATGTCTACTCGTGATAAACTCAAAGACCTTAGGAATAATTGTATTAATTGAAAAATTTTTAACAAAAAATAGAACCGACTCAAAACGCACTTAAAAATAAAAAATAACTGTGTCATTTAGTTGCTTTAATTTACTTAAGCATATCGGTTCTATTTTTTGTTAAAAATTTTTATTTCTTACTTTTTAGTTATTTATCGCCACGTAACGTACCCGTACTAAACGGTCATAGTATATTATACGGCACTTGTAGCCAAAGAGCTACCGATACTTACACAAAAACCGAAATCGCTGCAAGTGTGCTTATAAAATTTGAAGAGTTCCTTCAGTTTTCCCAGGATATTATCATCAGATCCTAACATGATGACAATGGGACTACCTTGGAAGTGTGCCCTTTTTAGTAAAAAAAGAGTTATCAAAATTGGACAACTCTGTAAAATGTTATGCGTGGTAAAACATAAAAAAAATATACATGTCGAATTGAGAACCTCCTCCGTTTTTTTCGTTGGTTAATAAAATAATAATTTAATACATTAATGATCTGTATTATTATACTGAAATATAACGATAAATATTGGAAGAGTCGAAAAATTTGAGCCTGGAAAATTTTATCGAAAACGCTGCTTTATCCATTTGAGATATAACAAAATATAATACAATGTATGGAAGGCTTGTTTGTTGTTTTGAACATATTGTTACATTGTTAAAGGTTATGTATCGACAGGTTTAAACTGTCTTGGGGATCTTGAAGTAAAAGAGTAGGTACACCTAAACCCATAAGGGTTTTTGTACTTTTTGTTGACGATCAGCTAATATAACTAATATTATGTACCTACTTTTTGTATCAAAATAATGAAAAAATGATTAAGATTTTTAACTAATTTGCTGGTCTGGCTATCGCCGCAGTACACCACCGACAAAGACGTACCGCCAAGCGAGCCCACCATATTGTAGAAAATAGCGACAAAATTTCATCCTTAACATCAGGTGTGATAGCAGTCAAGGGCCAACTTGTAGTCGTTAAAAAAAAAAAAGGTTGCAATTTTGCAAACCTCGCTAAACTTCTCCAAAAAAAAATACATAATACATTGTAAATTAAAAAGCTTGGCGCGCGTTGTGTTTTTTCCTCTTCCCTTTTATTGCTACAATAAATAACATTAGGGGTTTATGAGGCGTATAAAGCGTAACGCACGCTCTTGAATTTTTAATTTCCGATACTTCGATACGATACCGTGAAATTTGGCCGCTTTTTACAACATAATATTTAGGTGTTTGATCTTTTTTTACACATATGCTCAAAGAGAATTGAGATGAAAATATGGTTTGAGGCTTACAGAGAAATGAATAGACAAGTGACAGGTGTGTCATTGAATCGGGTGCATCCCAGTAGTACCCCATACCGTAGTTCTATAGAACTGTTGGGATATTTTCCGTGCTGTCAAATTATGTCCCAATAGTTCTATATAGTACTGTAGTATAGTTTTTGCTCTTTACTTTACTTATATCATATAAATTGTAAAATTTATATTATTTTAATTGATATTTAATTTTTTTTTAACAAAAAAAAGTCCCTTGCGACTAAAGCTAAGTTGTTAAAACCAAGTAATAATTGTGCCTAAAAAAAATATTCTCTTATTTTAGAAGTAACAGCGGGACACAAATTTTACCACTTTGGAAGTATCTTTCGCGCAAACTATTCAGTTTTAAAAAATATATTTTAAAAACCTCAATACAATTTTAAAGACGTTTTGTGCAATTTAAGCAAAGTTTTACTCGATATAGTATGTTTATAGATACTCTCAAATTTAAGTGTACATTTATTATTGCAATCAAAAGAGATTCTATATCATACTTATAAAAACTATACATATTTTATATGTAACGTACAAACAAGATGTTGATATCGACATTTCTTTAGTTTTGTCCCATTATTAGTTCTATATAGAACTAATGGGACACTAAACTCTAATATGGTGTATCAACAGTTCTATAGAACTAAAATTAGGGGGTACTACTGGGATGCACCTATTGAATCTGGGTCGGATTGTGGGATTATTCTAAGATATTCTTTCTCCTGTGAAATTTTCAGCAAATTCTAAGTCCGTGAAAAGTTGGTGGTATTACATTATATCCCAGTGCTTCAGCGAGCACACAAGCCGTCACTATCATAGTCATCCGAGACCGAGAGTAATACGTACATCACGCCTCGTTCCCATAGGGGTAGGCAGAGACTACATCCTTCCATTTTCCACGGTCCTTGCATATTTCCTTAGCTTCTTCCACTCTTATTCATGATTTCATACAATCGTCCTGGGGATAGGGTAAATGGGCAGGTCAAAAGTACCCATAAATCAGTTGCCTTCCCCTTTCAACATTTCCATTCACCCTCGCCTCATAAATCTCTTTTGTTACTCGTTATTGTTAGACTGCCTCGTTGGTCTAGTGGTGAGCCTATCTGGCTTCGATCACGAGGTCCTGGGTTTGAATCCTGGGTCGGGTCACGGAATAATTCTGAGTTTTTCATTCTTCTATGAAATTCTCAGTAAATTCCAAGCCCGAAGTCGGGAAGTTGGTGGTATTACACCCCCGTGCCTCGGAGAGCACGTTAAGCCGTCGGTCTCGGTCGCTGTCATCAACATCTGATAGTGATCGTTAATAAATGAAACATTATCACCCTAAGCTCGTCAATCCGCATTGGAGCAGCGTTGTCGCTCTAAGCTAAGGAGACCTGGTCTTGTTGTTGACCCTTAATAAGCTCATAAAGATGGATTTCAGTAATCTGCAAGTATGTTGAAGATTAACATAATTGCAGGTTTGAAAACGGTCATGAATCTTAGATAGTGTTGTAACTATTCACGTATTCTACTAAAAATCACGTGAATTTATCGAGTATATTTACTTAATTTCAGTAATTTGTATTTGTCTTGCGTCGGGGGTGTTGAAAAAAGGTCTAACAACATAAAGCGTCCATGCTTTCAGTTTATTAACAAAAAAAAAACGTTGAAATGAGGAGTATTGTCGTCTGTTTTTTTTAACTGCACAATTTCTTAATTAAGCAAGTTGGCCCGGTCCCTGCCACTGGGCTCGTACGTCGTAACTTTTTATATCGCAATGTACAGGCGACTGTATAAAATAATTTAAACTTCTGACCTTAATAAACGGATTTTAAAAGATAACTTACATCAAACCAAACATGCATTGATAGATGTGAATTTATTAGTTGGAAGCATAGAATTAGCAGTCTTGGTGTTTTACTTCATTGGGAATTATATTTAGATTTAATATTTATTTATTTACAAACGAATTAATTTCAAAGTGAAGTATATCGGTCCACTCAGACATAATCTGAAAACAATAAACTCTTTGTTGAGCAGTCATGTAATAAATATTGTAACCATATAATATCGCCCGCTGTACCTAAAATGTATCCCATTTTGAGTCTCGCGAGCACACTCAAATCCTAATGGTTAAATATGCTTAAAACGGCTAATTATTTCCCCTCACCCCTCTTCAGGGCGCGGGCGCTTTCAGCCGATTCAACTCAAGTACGTATTTATTACAGCCAAAGAGATTGTCGTCCAACTTGCGGTTCACTCGCCGGCGATTTGTGTCTGCTGTACTTTTTTATTGTTATTACTCGACTAAGATTTGTTGTAGTCGAGTAAAATAAAGATAAAGTTGATTTGTCGTACTGGTGTTTGTTACAAATGGTTAGAATGACACCTGTTTGCTTTCTCTTCAAAGGAACTATGAGTCGTTATTGCTCCGCTTAGATCCCTCTGATTACTTGGCTGTTTATGATTCTGGCAGGTCTCTACGGGAGGGACGGTAAACGTGAACGTCTAGAGATCTGCTTCGGATCTGTTCTTGTGTGCGAAAGAGTTTAAGTGTAAAGCTTGGAGCAAATGTTTAATCTTCTATAGAGTTTAAAGTATTAGAATCTCGTGGTAAAAATAAAGCAAGAAAAATTACTTGGAACTACATAATTTTTTCTGATTCCTACAAACTTAATACATAAAATAAAGCAGAATATTATATTTATTCACGTACAGAGATAGATTTTAGTCTGAAATAGCACATTGGCTTATGTTATGTCGATATTTTCACGGCCACCGGACTTATCTGGGTGAAACCATAGGCACAGTTGATGTAGAGGTAATTTCTTTTATCACAAATAGGCATTTGGATCACTAGTAGCCGTACCTTTCGTTTAAACTTAATGTACCTAAACCATAATAAAATAAAATATATATTTTACATAAAAAGACAACAGCAATTCCCCGCAATACATTGAACGGTTAATTAGGCACAAGATGGCTATAATTAGGGCCCTCCATAATTCTGCCCAAGAGTGCTTTTAGAGCATTTCTCTCAAGTACGTATTTATTACGGCAAAGCGATTGTCGTTCGACTCGACTCGACTACGAACGCCCGAGTTCGCCCGCAAATTAACGGAGCTATACGGTTCATTTGAGTTGCACTCAATTTCATTAGTAAAATTGCACTTCGTACCTCCAGAGACCGATGAATAAATAAATGTAATGTTTATGTTAATATTGGATAATATAAAGATTTATAAAATTACTTACATAGGTACATTTAATATTAGTTACCTTAACATTAACTTCATTAGTGAAATAACATTTTATTATACTTAAATATAGGAGAAGCTCGCCAACCCTGCGTTGGTGGACCGTGGTGGGCCTACGCTTCATATCCGCTCTCCTACATGGAGGGGGGCATGATCCTGAACTGGGCCGTTCATAGGCTGATAAAAATGTACCTTGATTTTTTGAATGTCAAATAAAATAAAATGTTCCTTCAAGGTAATTCATGAATGACCCCGTATTAAAACTACAAAAAATACAATAAGAAAAAAAATATAAAATAATCCGTTGAGTGGTTTGTGGGCAACAAACAGATAAAAAAGTTTCAAGGGCGTATCTCGTTAGTTGAGGCTGTACTTAGCTCTAAGTGCGGAAGCCATTATATTTTTCATGTTATTCGCGTAACTTCGGCAAAGTTCCCACCTGAAGTGCGAGGAGTGGCGTGCACTAAGTGGGGAAAGCAATTTAAAGAATAAGCATTATAATCAAGTTCCTCCATCAATCACGCCGAGCGCCAGCTGTCGGCCACCAGCTAACTTTTGCCGCGCGCTATTCATAGTCGACGACGTGTTACCTCCGGGATCCTGGAGGAGTTTGTTTTTATGTTAAATTATCAGAGGTCTTTTAATTTGTCCGGTAGTATTATAGATTAGTATTGGACACCCGTCTTAGTCTACCTAAAATTTTCCTCTCTTACGGAAATTATTTAGTTTTTCGGAAAAAGTCTATATCTTGGAAATATACTGTCTCCGTTTCAAATTTCATTTAAATTGGCTTAGTGTTTGTGTGAAGGAGTAACTTAAAATTTTTATTTCTTTCGAAATTGCAGGATTTAAGCAAAAAAAAGATTTTTGAAAAGTTAAACAGTAATTAGCTTACATATTACATAACTATATATACCTACATCATATACTTTTTGAGACGATTAAAAATTGCACTTAGTGTAGTATTCTGATTAGTTGATTAGTTGGGCTTAGCTATTAAAATGTAACCATAACATTACTTTATTGTTTTAAGTAATAGAAAAATAGTATTTAATTTTATTATAAATTTATTTTTAAGTTATTTGAACTGAATATGTTTTATTTACTAAGAAAATAGCAAAAACCCGATATTAGCTATGTAGGGTTTCAAACTAAAATTGATGAATTTAGTGGTCCACGAAACATAACAATACGTGAAAACTAGAGTGTAAAAACTAGAATACACTAAGCATTAGTCTAGACATAGAGGACCAAATTCAAGTAATACTTACTCTCGTATTAACTTACGTTTAGTAAAAGTATTCAACTTGATTATTCTGAATCAACTGTACAGAATAAAGAAGTTATCTCAAAAGTAGAGCGTAAGGATCTGTCTATATATAGAATTTCAAAACAGAACGGTGTTTACTCTCCTACTAACTTTAGTTTAGTAAATGGATTCAACTTAAATCCAAACATGTTTAATTTCATTTTCATTCATAAAATCATCAGCCCGTATTCGTCTACTGCTGCACATAGATCTAAACGAGAGCGTGCGTGACGTTTACTTCACTATTAAGTATTAAAAAAAAATTGAAATAATAATACGCAGACTAATTACTTAAGTAAGGCTCCGTAAAGTTGAATAGTAGTGTAAGTGGGCTACGAAATATAAAATTTACCAGTACCTTGAAACTAGAACATAATTATTTATAAGGATCAGTCTATACATAGAAGTCCAAATCCGGGTGGTGTTTACTCTCCTACTAACTTTCGTTTAGTAAATGTATTCAACTTGATTATTCTAGATCAACTCTACCGAAACTTTGCTCAGTACATTTGTTTTACGCTTTTTATTCTTTATTTCCTTGCTTTTTCACTAGACAAAGCACAGCTAGGAATATAGTGAGTTTGGAGATCTCGTTGCTTTACTTTAAATTAAAGATTTTAGATATCACTATTAGTTTAATGCATTCTAGTGCCTTGTTGTTTCAGTGATTAACCAGTGAGGCTTTTGATTATAAGACACTAGGTTCCAATCTTGGTTATGAAAAATTTAGATTTTTCTTACAAGAAATTCTCAGTACGAGTTTAAAGTTGAGAATTACATTCATCCAGCCATCGGTCTTATACTTCCGATATCTACTACGTTACAAAGTCATCAAAGTCTAAAATTGCCACCCAAAGTGACTCGTAAAAAACACAGTTTAGTTGAGGACATAAAATTTGAAAACATGCAATAAGCTGCAACATTTTTAAGAGTAGATATTTATTTACTTCGTAGAATAGTAATAAATGAAATGGGCTAATTTTCACAAATCCTGAAAAGCTGTCTCACCAACATTGGTTAGTTGAGCTTCTTCGCTTCCAAGGTTTATCCAAGGTCCATGGTAGCCTTCGAGCAGCCCCTTGGGACGCTGCTATCCATTAAGAAGCATACAGCAAGCATAGCACTATCAGAAAAAAAATATTATGTTGTATGGTGATTGCGACTGAGCGCGTCCCGCAATAACCCCATCGTAACAATAGGCCAGTGATTATTGTCGACTGTTAACTTGCTATTGTTCACACAATTTTACGCCCAATTAATTTATATTTAGCGAAAACCTTATTAATCACATGTTATTTGATTATTATTGAATAACTTATTACTTGTGATTCAAGTCAATGATGATGTTATTTTGTTTACTATGAAATTTGATGAAAGTCACTGAACTCTCTTTTTTATGCACTAGCAATTGTAACCTAATTTGATGTTAAAAAACGATATATTTCAAAAACCAAGTCTATGACGCTTGCTTATATTATGGCAATAACTTGGGTTGAATAGTAGTATTATGTAATGTCAAATAAGTTCGGTGGCTTTCATCTTCAAAAACGACCAACAGCTTATTTGAAATACCTATTGATTTCGTCACAATGATGTTTAACGAAATTTACCACATCTGTATATAATACTTCCCTGGACCAGTTCTATTCTCAAACTATTTCACCTCTATAAACTAAACGACCTGTCAAAACTGGTCATTCAAATACGTCTCCTTAGATTTGACTGACGCTAAACCCGGTCATCCAACCGAGGATATTTCGTCCATATAAGTCAACGTAAACCAAAAAGGGGCCATCAGCCGTCCCTCGGTCCGCTGACGCCTATAAATGGCCACAAATAGCCGCAAATCGGCACAAATCGCCGCAGCGGCCTATCGGCGAACCCATCTCGGGAGCGCGCCTAATATTTCCGACAGATGGCGTCCCAAACTGAAATATGGGACGAAACGAGCAAATTATTTCCTGGCTTCATGTGCCTTGCTGAAATGTAATGTTTCCCACGTTAGGTACTGTAATAATAATAATAAATAGGTATCATCATTTTGGAGAGACTCTCGGGCATATTATTTCCGGTTGTTCTTACTTGCTAACGACGAATACTAGATTCAGTATTGTCAGCTTTTATTATTACGAAAAGCCGCCAGTTCCGGTCATAAGGTCGCAATCATCAGCATCTGATAGTGATCGTTAAACATTAACATCCTAACCGTGCCAACCTCCATCTGAGCAACGTGGTGGGTCATGCTCTATATCACCTCTCCTTTAAAAAGGGGGCCTGGCCTGTAGCGGGCCTTCAAAGGGCTGATAGTGATGATGATGATCAGCCACAAAAGAACCGTTAGCCGTCCCTCGCCTATGGCCACAAATAGCCAAAAACTTAAAACTTATACTGAAAAAAATATTATTATAAAAACAAAAAATGTCCCCGACAAACAATACTTTTTACTACGGGCAAAAAATGATCTACTAAAACTATGTTTGTTCCCGCCTGCAGCACCATAAAGTATATAAAATTTTATATAGATAGAGTGATACTTGTTTTTCTCTTTTCAGTTCATTAATTCTAAGTTTTTGTTTTTATAATTTTTTTTTTAGTTTTAGTTTGTGGTATAAAATTGAGACGGCACACTTTACCATTTTTTTGTTAAAACAGTAGTATAAGCATGTTGGCCCTTGACTGCAACACATCTGACGTTAAGTGATGATGCAGTCTAAGATGGAAGCGGGCTAACTTACTGGAAGCTAGCTACACGACATCGTACCGAAACGCTAAATCGCTTGGCGATACGTCTTTGTCGGTAGGGTGGTAACTAGCCACGGCGAAAGTCTCCCACCAGCTAAGTTTATATTGTTAAGATAAGAAAAAAATTTACATATCCCCCTCTTTTTTCCCCACTTTCAGGAGCTATTGTGAGAATTTATATAGCCTATGTCATTTCCTCAATTCTGACGAATCAAACGACAGCTTATGTGTCAAAATCCGTCCAGCCGTTTAGGCTGTAGCGCGTGCCAAAGAAATGGACATACATACCTACATATATACATACATACGCTCGAAAAACATTATTCTCCTACTGACGCAGTCGGGTAAAAATGGGATGAAACGAGTTAATTATTTCCTGGTATCATACTTTGCTAAAAATAAGACAATTCCCACGATAGGTACTAATAAAATAGCCAAGTTTAAGGAACATTATTTTACGTAGTAAAGCAGTTTGTGGGTTCTAGGTAACATCCTTGAAAGTAGAAACCTTGGTTGGCACCGATTCCTAGATATGCTTAAGTAAATTAAAGCAACTAAATGACACAGTTATTTCTTACTTTTTAATGATTTATCGCCACGAAGCGTACTCATACTATACTGTCATAGTATATTATATGGCACTAGTAGCCAAAAAGCTACCGATACCGAGTCAAAAACCGAAATCGCTGTAAGCGTGTCTCCAAAATTTGAAGAGTTCCTTCAATTTCCCCAGGATATCATCATCAGATCCTAACATGAGGACAATGGGACCACCTTGGATGTATGCCCGTTGGGTAAAAAAAGAATTATCAAAATCGGACAACACTATAAAAAGTTATGCGTGGTCATACATAAAAAAAAA